>JABUQX010057110.1:0-24433 GCA_015478945.1 Trachelipus rathkii | reverse complement strand
AATAAATAAAATTTTATAGTAAAGTATAAGGTAAAGTTTATAAAGAAACAAAAACAAAAATAATATAAAGTTTATTTTGAGATTTTAATTTATATCACATTATGATCTTAGATAATATCAATATAATATTTATTCAATTAAGATATATATATTAATATCATTAGTATATTACATAGAATCAAATAGATTCTGGATTCAATGAGAGACAAATAGATTCAATGAAGGGTAGGAGGATAGAGTGGGTGAGTTTTGATAATAATCATGATTTACTGAGAGAGATATTACTGCTTTATAATGTAATATATATAAAAATGCAAATTATTTTTTTAAGTATTATTATTATGTGTTTAAGATTAAATAAATTTATTTTATTAGTAAATACAAAATGTTTAAAGTTAAAATCAAAAATAAAAATAATAATAAAAGTTTATTTGTGTTATGTTTAAACTAAAAATTAATGACTTGAATCAAATAAATAGTTCAACTAGATCCAATTAGATCAAATAGATCAATGGAAGGATAGGGAAGGGTTGTTTGATTAACTGATTTACTGATTTACTGCTTTAATATGATTTTACTGATTTTTAGGTACTGTATCTTAACCTGCTGTATACTAAACTGGAATTTTATCTAAGAGTATTTATTGACTATTGAGAGATTTTACTGCTTTATATGAGTGTGAAGTGTAATACTATTGAGACATATTTTTTATAACGTTATAAACAAAATATAAGATAAAAATTTTTTTAGTAAATAAAGAGCACAGATAAGCGATACAAAACAAAATAAAATATATAAAGTTTTTGTGTTATGTTATGCAAAATATGATTTGAATCAATAGATCAATAGAGTCAATAAGATCAATAGATCAATAGATCATGGATGGCTATGTAGGGCAGGAGGTGACAGTTTATTGATTTACTGATTTTACCGATTTATTTAGCTTTAAGGTATGTAAAAATAGTAAATTTTTTAAGTTATAACATAAAAAGAGGAAACATTTTTTTTAGTTATAGAAAATATCTCAAAATATTTAAAGAAAGCAAAACAAAAGTAAATAAAAGTTTATTGTGTTTATGTTATATACAAAATATGACTTCCGAATCAATAGATCAATATGACTTAAGACAATAGATCAATAGATCAATAGATCATGGATGGGCTAAAGGGTGGCTGAAGAGCAGTTTGATTTAGGGGGATGGCAGTTTTGCGTTTACTCAGATATATACTGATTTACTGCTTTAAGGTATGTAAAAATGCAAAATTTTTAAGTTTATAAACATATAAAAGATGACTAATTTTTTAGTAAAAAACGGAAAGTATAAAGAAACAAAACAAAAATAAATAAAAGTTTTGTGTATATAATTGTTATATACAATATTGACTTAGAATCATATAGATCTAAATAGATCAAGTAGATCAATAGATCATAGATCAATTAGATAGTTAGGATATGATGGGTATGGAGGTAGCTATATTTTGACTTATAATATATATATAGAGAAGATTAACTTGAGCTTTTCCAATACTTAAATATTACCCAAATTTTTTTAAAGTTATATATTATATATGATATATGATATATAAATTATATTATATATTATAGGTAATAATATTTATATATTTTAGTTATAAAACGAAATATAGATATAAATGAAGCAAAAACAAAGATATTATAAAATAAATAGTTTTGTGCTATGTTAATACTAAAATATGACTGAAACAATAGATCAATTAGATATAGCAATATAAGAATCTCATATAAGATCTAATAGATACAATGGATAGATATATGTTATGGTTATAAAGGAGGGTAAAGTTTGATTTTATTGAGATTTTACTGATTTACATGCTTTAATAAGGTATGTAAATATACAAAAATTTTTTTATATACAGTTATAACATAATAAAGTTATTAAATAAATTTTTAGTAAAAACAAAGTTATAAAGAATAACATATATACACAAAATAAATAAAAATATTTTATTTGTGTTTATGCTTTATACAAAAATAAATTGACTTGAATCAGTAGATCAATAGACGCATTAGATCAATAGATCAATAGATCATGGAGGGTATGAGGGTATGGAGGGCAGTTTGAAATTTCTGATTTTATACAATAAATGGAAAGGTATGTAAATTACTTATAAATTTTTTTCAGTTATATAATATAAAAAAAGAGTAAATTTTTTTAGTATAAAACAAAAAATATTATAAAAGAAACAAACAAAATAAAATAAAAAGTTTTGTGTTATGTTATAACAAATATATGTACTATGAATATAATCAAGCCGGTATAGATTCGGATATATTAATGTAGATCTAATAGATCAATATAGATTCATGTATGAAATATGGTTAGTATTAGGATAGAGGTAGATTTGAGATTTATATCATGATTACTGAGATTTACTTAGCTTTATTAAGGTATAGTAATAAAATGTAAATTTTTTAAGTTATTAATAAACATAAAAAGAGTAAATTTTATAGTAAAAACAACATGTTTAAAGAAATAACAATACAAAATAAATAAAGTTTTTTGAAATTTATAAAGATCAATTAAAGAACCTATATTTAAAAATTGTATCTTTATAAGATTCTTTATGGAAAGATGCCAGATGATCTTGAGATAGTCACAACAGGAAAATAGTTTACTGATTTACTGGATTTACTGCTTTAAGGTAATATGTAATATAATATAAAAATTTTTTAAGTTATAAACATAAAAAGAGTAAATTTTTTTAGAGTAAAAACATTATGTTTATATAAAGATAAACATAAAAAATAAATAAAAGTTTGTGTTATGTTATAAGCTTACAAAATATGATATGATTAGACAACTAGAAAATTAGATCAATTAGATAATAGATTATACAATAGATCATGTGATGTAGAATTATATTAGTAGGGTATGAAGGGTAGTTTTTAATTAACTGATTTTAATATATATATATATAATGTAAAATTAGCAAAATTTATTTAAGTGTTATTAACATCATAAAAGGAGGTAATTTTTAGTATAAAAACAACATGTTTAATAGAAAAAACAATACAAAAATAGCAAAATAAAAAGTTAATTTGTGTATGATTTATAAAACATATAATATATTGGATATATTGAGAATGCAATTAAAGATCACATAGATCTAATTAGACTTCCATAGATCATAGATCATGGATGGGTTAAATGTTGCGAGTTAGGTAGGTTAGATATTGAGATATTTACTGGTTTAACTGAGATTTTACCTGCTTTAAGGTATATACAAAAATGCAAAAATGTTTATACGTTTGAGAACTATGTAAAAATAAGGAATAAATTTTGTATAGTAAAAACATAAGCATTAGTTTAAAGAAAAACAAAAGCAAATAAAATAAAGTATTTTGAGTCGAGTTATGATATAGTTGAAGCAAAATGAACCATTGAGAATCATATAGCTCACTAGATCAGAAGATCAGATAGACTCAATAAGACTATCAATGGATGGAATATGTGGGTATGGAAGGTGTTATTATTTATATGAATATATTATACTCATGAATTTATATGAGACTTGATTCTTACACTCACCATTAATTGAATAGGTACAAAATCCAAAAATTAATGTAAACGTTTGAAAATAATTGTAAATGATGAATAAATTTTCTAATATATAAAAAACGCTCATTATAAAGAAAAGAGAAAGAGCAAAAAAAAAAAAAAATTGAAAAAATAGAAGTTTTTTTGTGTTATGTTATACAAAAATTAGACTTGAATTGAATTAGATCGGAATTGAGGGTTTGAGGGTTTTGGGTTGATGGTTGATGGTTGGGTGTAACGTTTGATTTAACTGTTTTAGCTTAGAGATGTATATAATAGTCTTTTAAGGTATTGCAAAAAATACAAATTTTTTAAGTTATATATAATCATATTAAAAAGACTAAATTTTTAGTAAAAATACAAAATGATTTAAAGCAAAAAGGTTTGCAATAAGTAAAACATGATAAAATATATATATATTCAGTATATATATATATACTATATATACTGATTATATATATATACAACAAATAGATTGAGGGTAACTTTGTTAAGAACATATAATATATATATATATACTATATAAAATCCCTGTTCTTTTATAGAAGACTTATTATACTCACTTATATATATGATTCCCTATATATATATATATATATATATATTATAATTATAATATATATATATAGAAATTTATTCTGCCATATATAAAAATGTATAAAAATTAAAAAGTACTGTTAAATAAGTAAACTATATGACAAAATAAAGCTTGAAAAAAGACATTTAAAAAAAAATAAAAAAAAAAAAAAAAAATTAAATCACACAAAACATATATATACAAATGTATAATAAATAAAATTAGTTAAGAAAAAAATTTAACGAAAATAAAAACTAAAGAAAAAAAAATTAATCACACAAAAAAAATAAAAGAAAATAAAAATAATAATAAAAATTATAAAAATTAATTAGACATAAAGTATAAATGTAAAATAGGAAAACATGAAAAATCAAATATCACATAACCTGGCATGTGTGGTCAGTTAAAAAGGATAAAAAAATAATTATATTAGTTAGCATTTATAAAAAGAAAAATGAGATTTGAAAAATAATAAATGTCAGGTTTTCAACATTCCGCATCACAGCTATCTTTTGTAGCTGGAATGGAACTGATGAATGTCTTGCACCTTATTGATATAGAGAAACAGGATCAGGTATATGTTTTGAGGACAGTAACACACATTGTATCATTAATAGAATGTTTACTAACTAGGCTCACACCGCATTCCTGGCTATCCAGCACATGTGCCCATTTGTCATTATTCCTTCTGACTAAATGACATGAATATCTCCAAACAGTTGACTCCATCCCTTCTCCAAATTTTCACCTTCTACGGATATTTCAATTTTTTTGAGGGGGAGGGGCACCCTCTGCTTACACCACGGGGACCCATTACAAAAAACACGCCTTCAAACAAGTTTACGTCATCCTTATATATGTGGGAACCTAAGATTTGAAGAAGACACAAGCAACTAGAAACTCATTCATAAATTGAGTTTGGTAAGGAAAGTTGTGGGGTTATAAACTTTTATTCGCTAGCCCTTTATCTTAATAACTCAAATAATTGCGCCAACCTTGAACGCACTTCAAAATTGTATCTCAAACCACCTCTTATGAGAATTCACCTTAAATTTGACTCATTCATAAAGTGTAAAACTTAGTAATATTTCAGATGAAAGCTCAAAGGCTGTCGGTACATTTATGTGACCTTGAAAATATCCTCTTGACTTCATTTGACTCAATCGAATCTTATATAAAGATTATCGATCTATCCCTACCCGACTAAGAAAGCGCCATAACTTTAACACCTTTAAGTAATATATTATATCAAATAAACGTATTCAAATATCATGAACGAACTCATTCATATTAGTATATATAGGCGAAATTCCAAGTCATATCGGCCAATTAACTTAAATTTATCCTAGCTTCTAAAATACATTACTAGCGTAACGTACCTATTATACACTATACCACTCATAACTAATAACGCGCTTCCCTGGACCTCAAAAACAACCATAGATGGGACATGTCAGTTGTCTGAAATCTAAACGACCACTTTATTGTATACTTATTATATTATAATATAATATATATTATATTCTATTCCCAATATCAATTATATTATATATATCTCTAAAATACTATATCATATTAATATAAATCTTTATAATGAGGTTGTATATAGATTATTTAGTATTATATATAACACATACTTACATGCATTCATACACACATAAATACGTATAAATTGACGACCTTACGAATTTCCATTCAAGTCATGTCGGCATTTGACTTGATTTCCTTGTTTCAAACGCCTCACTCACAATCCTCATAACTTTTATATTATATATTATTATATAGACTCATTCCTTGATTCGCAATACGCCTTCACATCCTACATAAATCGGCTTCCTCCTGACTTCCAGGTATATATTATCATATCAAAAAAACCCCCTATAGATTGGAACACCTTATAAGTGCAAAATATCTGACGAGTAGAACCTTAACGAATTTCGCAACAAGACATGTCGGATTTTTTGTAACTTCGAATTCCCCTGTTTCAACTAAAAGATCGACTAATCACAATAACCTATCAATAACGGCTTTCTCCTTGACTACCATAAAAAAAAATAAAAAAAATTAAAATAAAAAAAAATATTATATACTACAAAAAAAACAAAATGCCCATAGATTTAGGGACACCATATATTAATACTCAAGTACATTATTTTAAATCCTGATGACGACTTTTACGGAAAATTCCAGAAGTCAGGCAACCCTAGAGTTAACATACCCTATAGTCCATAACGGAAACTTCATATTACTCAAAACGATTCCCCGACCCATAAAACCGCATAGATGGACACCTCAAGCAACCAAAATCTGAGTTATAACGACATTACGAATTTCCACTTCAAGTCAATAGTCGGCCATTTGACTTGATTTCCCCTGTTCCAAATTAACCTCAATTACCTATCATAACGGTACTTCCTGACCCTAAAAAACCCCTATGATATGGTCACACTCAGCGTCTAAATCTGACGACCTTTAGAATTTTATTAGACAGTCATGTCGGTTATTGACTTGATTTCCACTGTTCCTTAACGCCTGCTTATACCTCATTAAACGGGATTCCCCGAGACGCTGACAAAAACCCATAGATGGACACCTCAAGCTTCAAATCGGACTCAGCGGGCAAAAATATGCAATTGAAGGCTCCCCGGCACCGGCTCCGGCTCAAGCTCCGGCTCCGAGTTTCGACTTCACCTATTTTACCGAATAAAAAAAATCTACAGGCTAAAAATATATAACCAGGATTCCTGAAATAAAAAAATAAAAATAGTTCCAGCATTCCCCAGACAATAATAAAAATATTACCAGTATTTTACTCAAGACTTTTGCAAAGTAGCATTTGGGAGCAAATACAAATGCTGGAAAATGCTGGTTGTGCCCTCTATACTACTAAAAACCAGGCCACATCTATCAATTAAACAACAAGAAATTACAAATTATATTGCTTGCTTCCGTTTCCATTGTAAATTTTTACATCATTATTGAGAGGGAGGGGATTATTTTAAATATAAAAGTTTATAACATAACTTTGCAAAACCAATCTTTTTTTAATCATATTTCAGTTGTGAGTGTATATTATTCAGCATGTCAGATCAATCAGGCTAATTTTTTTATTGATATAAAATTAATATTTTTTAGTTTTTATGAAATTCATTTATTAATTTAATATTATTGATTTTTTTTCTAAATCTTGTAAATGTTTTATTTATAATTTTCAATAGTGATATATAGTTAATATGTGTTTTTTTATTATTTAAACTGAAAAGAAAATTTAGTGGAGTGATATCGTATAACTCACGGTACTAGAGAAACTCGAGATCCAATTCAGCTTTAAGAAGTTTTCTTTTTAGTGATTCCACCCGTCGAAAGACATTCAAAGTATTTTTTTCCCGCATCTTCTGAACATTATGACCAAAAGATACAGAGAAAACACTTTAAACCTAAATTTTTATTAATATGCCCACGTTTCGGAAATATCATTTACAATCTCAGGGCTGAAATTGTGAAAACTAATAAATACTAATTTATTAGTTTTCACAATTTCAGCCTTGAGAATGGAAAATGATATTTCCGAAACGTGGGCATATTAATAAAAATTTAGTTTTAAAGTGTTTTCTCTGTATCTTCTGGTCATAATGTTCAGAAGATGCGGGAAAAAAATACTTTGAATGTCTTTCGACGGGTGGAACTACTAAAATGAAAACTTCTTAAAGCTGAATTGGATCTCGAGTTTCTCTAGTACTGTGAGTTATACGATGTCACTCCTAATTTTCTTCATTTTAAACTATATAGAAAATCACTATATCAATCAGAACTTTACACATCAACCGTAAAAGATTTACTTCCATTGGAGGTTAATTTCAAGACCAAGAAGGTTACGAAACTCAGGGAGGAATAAGATTTTAGTTTTAACTCATGGTGCTCTGCACTTCATTTTTGATATATATTTTTTATGAAAAGTATCGTCGGTAAAACTCTGAAGTCTTATGAAAAGGTTGTTAAATCTGTTCACGAAAAGGAACTTGAAAATTTAGGTGATTGATCGATTAGTTTTTTGAATCCTAATAATGCTGTGCCTAATTTTTTCAGATTATGTTCTATCAGATAGGGAAGAAGATTTTATTGTCCTTTGGGCTTAAGTAATAATTAAATGGTATTGAATACATATTATGTCAGAGGCATTCTATGGGCTTGTGTAGTGAAAGTATGGCGCGAGGTGATGAGCTAGGGCATGTTACGCAAGTTGAACGTATATTATAGAGTAGTGATAGAGTTATATTTACTATATATAAATATATTACGTATATTATATTATAAATTATTATTATATATTGAAAAAAAAATTGAATACTATTATTATATATCATATATTTTATATTCATATTATTATAATTATATATTATTTTCTTTATATATAGTACAATAATAATATTATTTATAGACGACATGATATAATTATAATAATCTCAATAATTATATCGTAGACTAATATTACACATCTCTCCGTCACAATATGGAGATCCTCCTTTTTATTTACAGTCTTTTATTTATTTAGTATTTATAGTATTAATATATAGTTTACATAAAATATTATTTATCAATATAATATTTATAAATATATTAGTATTATTATAATAAATACTCCTTTCTTAACGTCACTTTTCAGGGGTCCCCACCATATTCTGTAGCATCGCATACGGATAATTATGATTTATTTTTTTATTTTTTCACGGTATAATGGATAAACGATCTCCAATCGAAAAATCAAACTTATTATTTAAATCGTCCCATCCTGCAAAAAACAGAAATTGATTTCCCTCCAGAATGGCTTTTTTTTGTTTTTTCGCTTAAGTCAGCGAAACGAAAGCATTGTATGGCGTGGTGAGAGGAGAATGTGACAAACAAAAATAATAAAATTAGATTCTTTCGTTATGTCTTGAATTTGAGCGTGTGATACATGGATTTTTTTTATTGTGCATAATAAGTAATAATCAAAATGTTTAATAGAATTTAATAGGGCTAACGCTTCCTTTTCAGCAGTGCTATAATTTTGCTCGGGATGGGATAATTTTCTAGAAAAATAAGCAATGGGTTTATCAACTCCATCAATTTCTTGGGTTAAAACAGCACCTATAGCTATATTAGACTATTAGAGGCATTTGAATGTACTTTGAAAGGTTTATTATAATCAGGACATATAAGAATAGGGGCTGAAGGGAGTAAATCTTTTATTTTATTGAAGGATTTATCTTCTATTTCTGACCAAATAAATTTAGATTATTTTCTTGTTAAATTAGTGAGAGGGGGCGCATATTTCTGAAAGATATTTAATGAATTTATTAAAACATTGTACCATTCCTAATCTTTTTACTTCTTAGGCTATCAGTAAAAGATTGAGGTAAACTCACTCTGATCTGTAAATTTAAATCGAACTTATAAGTGAGTAAATGCATAATGCTTCAGGCAGAATTTACTTGGTGTAACCGCTGAGATAGATGAAGGGGCGTGGTCTTAGGAAAATAATGAATGACAGGATGGACTGATAAATTTTTCTAGAAAAATAAGCAATGGGACATTATAATCAACATCCATCCAAATTTCTTTAGGGTTAAAACCAGCACCTTCATAGCTATCCATTATTAGACATTAGAGGCGGGATTTGAAACATGTACTATTGAACAGGTATTAATCTATAATCCAGGACATATCCAAGACATAAGGGGCGGACTGAAGGGAGTAAATCTCTTTTTTTATAGGAAGGATTTTATCTCATTATGTTCTGACACCATTTTCACTTCTGCTCGTTATACTTCACACAGAGTATGTTCGTGTGCTCCCCTTAAATTCGAGTTGAGAATTGAGGATGGGCGCATATTTCTGAAAGAAATATTTAATTTGAAATTTTATTTGAAAACATTGGACCATTCCATCAATCTATCTTCCGAGTACTTCCTTTAATAACACAGCAAGTAGACTCGGCAGCCCAGAGCTCTCGTGTATATAGCGTGTGTCTACTTGCCTTTCGCAATCTTTACCAATTTTTCATCGTGACTCTTCTGGCGTTCGCGCGCATATCTGCTTTTCTCGCCGATCTACTCACTCGAACTCATGTATATCACCGCGGTAATAATAATATATAAGGAGACTACGAAATTCTTGGGCAATCGTAACATTAAGAGAAAGTCTCAAGACCAGCGCGATCTTGCGCAGTACATATTTTCTAACAATTTACGCTCAAATTTCCTTAGATATTTCTTCTCAAACAGTACCAATAACTAGATAAAGGGAATATAGGTCTCGGTCCCCAGTATAAAATTTCGACACAATCGTTAATGCCATCTAACAACACCTAGAGATCCACAAGCCAATGGATAAAGTGCCGACACCAGGATTAGAAGGGATCACAAATTTGTTTGCAAAACTGCAACTCCAACTGCCCGTCAATCACATCACGACAATGATGTCCTTGAGCATAATGATTTGACAGAAGTCTATTGTCACGGATATAAACCTGGCAAGGAGGTTTTGGTGAGGTTTTTATACACTTTCTATCCGATTAACCGCAATTGATTGAAACCTTTAGACCTGTAATCATCCCAAAATGCAAAGGTCTGCAAGGACATACTCTTTAAGTTCGACAAAAGCATTTTCTCTATTTATTTAATATTTGGTCTGTGAAGAGTTAATTATAACTTTCGAATTTTGTCCTGTTCTTGTTCATCTTTCTTGATTAAGCCGATGGCTAAATGTGAAATCAAATAAAAATTTTTCTTATCATCAATTAACCATTAAGGGTATTAATGTCGTTGTCTTTATGCCAATGAATAAATGTTTACCTATTATAAATTTCTCTCTTCTTATCAGATAAGAGACTCTCTGATCTTGTTTATACTTCATAGTCATATATATGTAATTAATCCTCATTCATAGATGTAATTAGAATTTAGTTTTACAGGTTCCCAGGTACTTAGCCATGAGTGCGTCTTTTATTATATTAAATATAATTAGGTCACGTAGGAGACTTTGTTAGATCTATATCCATTACCCAAACCCACGATTAAATGCTCTGATTCGCAATATCTTCGATTATGTTGCCGCACTAACTCAATTAAGATTGATTATATACTCTTTTTCGATGGGGAATTATGTTGCCAAATTAGTTAAATAATCTTGAAACTTTTGCTCCGCTATCTTTAATAGTTATTATGAAGACGAAACCTCGCGTTTTGAAAACAAGCGTGTACCTTCTATTCTGCTTCTCGCGCTCTCGCTCTCGCTCTCTCAAGTACTATTAATAGTGTAGTATATAGTGTCGGAGATATAGTCGAGCGATTTAAACAGATACATATAGTGGTAGAGCGATGTTTTGGAAGATGACTTCTGAATTAGCAAACACAATAAGTCATAATATTGGCAATTTGTTAGTGCTAGAAGGAATGCCTGGAGGAGAGAAATGTGAGTTTAGGCGACGGCGATTAGAGACAGAACTAGTTATAACAGGAGTGAGAGTAAGTCAGTGATGGTTTGTGAGTGTAGCAGGTATTGAGCTTGTTAACCCATATTCTTAGGGCCATAGGAATGACCCCTACATTGACGATAATAGATTAGTACAATATAGATGAGGCTCTACATTCGTCTATATATATATATCATACTATATCCAACATATATATGTCTATCCCAGTGTAAGCTTCATAGGGTGGATATTTTTCTGACTGCGAAGAGCTTCAACTATATTAGGTAAATGGGTGGCGGTAAAGGCTTGTTCTTTCTTTTCTACTTACTTAAATATTTCTATCTACATATTTTCGTTTCCGTCAGATTGTTACGCACCTCTACTCCAAGTTTGGGAGACAAGAATGGTGTAGGTTGATGATTTGATGTGCATCGATTGGTTGGATTGATAAATGATTATTACCGAATACACTCATATTAACAATATATATATCATATTAATTATATATATTAATATTAATATATATTAATATATATAATTATTATCCTATACTATATATATATATATTATAATATATTATATACCTAATATATATACATATACATATATAATATATATATATTAAGATATATAATATATATATCATGATAAATACTATATAATAAATAATATAATTAGTAGGGATAGCGCGATATTTAGATATTTTTCTCAATCTAATCGCATGAGATTGCGGATAGTTAAAATCACTATCCTACGCCGAATGCTCATGGATCGCTGGCTCATTAGCGGATATAGGTATATAATAGTTTTTTTAGATGATTTTTTAGTCATCAAACTGATAAATCATTTTTCAAAAAATTATAAAGATAACTTATACACTAAACTACTCCTTAAAATGATATCCTCTATATATATACCTTATCTCAAATATATATTATATTACTTCATCGCTGGATAATCAGTTATTTGATGTATATAACCTTTATAGGGCATAAATCTCTTATATATATAATTGATCTTCTTCACATATTATCTAAAAATAACAAACAATTGACCTATTTTTATAAAAAAAATATAATCGAGTATAAATATTTAAAAACACATTATAGGATATATATTTAATTATAAGATCTATAAATTATTATCCCTTGTGTTATCCAGAGCGTAGCATTGCACGGCGTGTTCTATACGTATACACCAAGCAACACCCATTGTATCCAACATTGAACCATCAAAAACCTCGATTTCCAATGTCCTCATCCTCACCAATTTGTGGGAAAAAGGTTTAATATATGAATGCTTGGAAATTATTTAAACTAAGAAATTCTTGCGCAACATTCATGGTCATAAAGAACACAAGTTTCCGACTGCCAAATCTATCGAGAGGGTAAAAGTATTGGCTTACTCCTTTTCGGTATGAACGATCAATAAAGTACATTTCGCACCCTCATTCTGATATACACGAAACATCTCATACAACATATAGTCTACACACTCTTCGAGCAGCTCACGCCACAAATTAACCTCGTCACTCTCTTGTATATATATACATCTACTCGACGCAACTAGACGTGACACGCACTCTTCACTCTCTAGTACATTCTCTCAAATATCTCTAATTTGAGTGATTCCTACATGTAAGTAGTACAATGCTCGCGCACGCACTATCCAAAAAGGTTATCGTGGCTATGTGGGATAATTTGCTATACATCAGAAAATTATGAACTCATATATCAATACCTCACATTATTTATTAGACTTTCTACTCTCATAACACGAACACACGTATATATACGATATACTACTCTCAAATACGCACATTTCACTCTCAACTTCTACTGGTCGATCTCTCGACTCTAATAGTTTCTCCTAATCATTACCGGGACTCAATACGATCTGTTGGAGACTATTCTTTTCCACTTATATACTCACAAGTTCAGATTCTCTCTCACTCGCGCGTCATTACATGTGCCACCTTTACCGTCCATCAACAGCAACAACAATAATATAGAGCACAAGAACAACAAAGACAAACAGACAACATCTAATCTCATTATACAATTTCTCACTATAAATTTATACACATATATAAAGCTAGTCAGTTAACGTCTCAGATGGGCCATATACTTACACCACACACACATCTTTATCTCCTCTCGCACGCTCCCCCCATATTAATACGGCCCAACACCTCGCACGCTCTCATTTCTCACTCACACACATCGTCACAACCCCATCACTACCACCATCAACACAGCATAGTGTCATCAACACTCCCACCGAGCAGAGTCTCAACACAGTACCACACACAAGTCACAACCGCCAATACTAAACTCTAAATATATACACGTACTCAATCCTCTCCACTCGTACTTAGTGCGCATTTGAGAAACCTCCCTCTTCATAACTCGCAGAATGATCACACCACCAACCCGCCACTACCTACCATAATCGTCTATCAGTATCTCTCCCGACTAACGCATCACATGCCCAAACTCTGTGCCGCCAATTATGAGTCTTTCCTCGCGAGCGCTCCTCCCCCATACTATCTCATTATACCTTAAAAATCCACTTTTTGACTAAGAAGGAAACTAACTCGTCAAAGCTAAGATTATCAATTTCGGGGTTTGAATTTACATAAGTTAATGCTTGATTTACACAATAAACATCTCAATGTATATTTAACTCTTTGTTCAGGTGAAGCTCATAAGAAAGAGTTATCAGACGAAGGTCTTGCGTGCACGATCCCAGAGCAATCTCAGCAATAAATAACTCATATACAGCTGGTTAGTAGAAGCTACTAGAGAGTGCTAATTTTTTTAAGACTCATGTAAAGTCTAATAATTTTCGCGCGGTGAGAAAAATATCTGCGATAGACGCATAAAAACAGTGGGAGTAAAAGCGTTGAGACAATTTTAGCTCAACTGAGAACGACAAAAAATTGAGTCTCTTCTTCTCGGGAACGAAGATTGCTCGCGGGCAACGTCTGTTTTCGTTGTTTCTCAGTTGATTTTTTATATTATTTTATTATTTTTATTTCCCACAGGGCTGGAAGGTGGTGTC
Source organism: Trachelipus rathkii (assembly GCA_015478945.1). Taxonomy (NCBI): domain Eukaryota; kingdom Metazoa; phylum Arthropoda; class Malacostraca; order Isopoda; family Trachelipodidae; genus Trachelipus; species Trachelipus rathkii. Next base: position 9,762 of record JABUQX010057110.1, on the reverse strand, counting down.
AACTGTAGAAAATTTTGCATATTTATGCAGCTACTCATGGGAAGAATATTTGTCAAATAAAGGGTTCCCCAGCTCTTAGTAGCCAAGCGAAGAGATGTTTCATCATGTGATCTGATGTGTCGACATCCAAATTTCACTGGTGAGAATTATGTATTGTACTTTTCATTTTTATTATTTAACAATCAAAATCTAATTTTCTTTAAACTATTTCAAACAAGAACTAGGTATAAAAACTATGTCGCTCCTACATTTCTATTTAAGATATATTTCTCTTTTTATTATGTATAAAAATAATTGGAAAGAATCTTACGAAAATATTGTTCCGCCACTGTTATGTAAAATAAAAAAATGTAATTTTGATCACCAAATATTTTGTTTCACAATAAATTTTGATACTGACTTGTTAATTTAGTAAATTACTTTATTTTTATAATCATTTTCTAAATTCTAAAAGGTATCAAATTTTAGTTGGATGGAGCTTTTGCAGGTTCCACTCTTTAGTTTCTGCTCTTTTGCTCTTCAGTTCCTTCTATTTTTCTTCCATTCTATTTTTAACACGTCATTCTTCGACGATAGTCACATCACATTCTTTATATTATTTCTTTTATTATTCTTTATAATTACTATTTTAACAGAACAGCACATTAGGATATTTCACTGTTCAAAAATAAATGCTTTTCTAAATACCTTAAATATTCATTACCATTAAAGTATCAATCTTTTGGGACCGAAGAGAGTGTCCAAGATGTTGCTCTCCGACTCTTTTTCATAAAACTGGCTCTCTTCCCTCATGGCACGCTCCGTTGGTGACAGAATCACCTCGGTGACCTTGGATAATACAAAAAAAGGAATAAAACAGTTATTTCGGCATACAGGACTTGACTTGTACAGTTTCTTATATCTGTTGTTACCAGAAAATCTGTGTAGGCACTTACTAATCCTTTAAAAAATTTGTTATTACTAGGTACCAACTTACGGTACATATTATATTTATATATATGAATATTATATTATATATATATATATATAATATATATGATATATGATTATATATATATATATATATCATATCTTTATATATGTAGATATTTGTACTAGTGTCCAATATATATATTATAATACACAACTTTACAAGTTCAGATATATCTGGTGTTTACAGAGTAGATAAAATGGTTCTTCTTATGTATTTATTAGCAAATATTAAGATTTTCTGTGACCAGAGGATATCATTAATATCCTTTGATGAAGAAAAATGGTTCATCCACGGTCTTATATTTATACTTTGGTTCATTTCATGATGAATAAGTTGAACAACAGCTTTAGATCCGTCAACAACTTAAAAGTAAAAATTTTTTTGGCATTTCTTGAAAGGCGTCGTATCTTCGCTAAATTCAAGACAATTTACCAACGTTAATTTTCCGGTGATTAGGATCATCTATATGTATATGCTTATAATGTGGATATATTTTCATCTCTTGCTTACACACCCCATTGTAAATTTCAAGGGTTCAGCGCGATTTTTCCGAAAAAGATTGATTTTGGCAAGCCTGGGTATATAATTGTTTTTTAAAATGATTCACCAGAATCTTCAGAGATAAGATTTAGCAGGTTAAACAGTAGCTTCGAGTAGTATCATCACCACCCAAATTTCATAGGACGTTCAAGATATTTCCTTCTTTGAAAATCAATACACCACGAAAATAGGAAATTTTCTTCGATTTCTTAATGGAGATGTTACCAGATTTCATTTTCATGCGTAATATTATTTTGCCAAAAAAAAAAGCATTAAAAGGCCAAATGGTGACCTTAAAGTGCTATCCGCTAACAATATCACCTTTTATTGAATAAATTTGTATAAGGGTGAGGTTATGAATTGGAGATATGCCTTAAAATGTTACCTCTATTAAGTGATAAATTTTGCGTCCACTTGTCGATCAAACTTTTGGTCTCACCCTGTCTACAACCCAGGAGAAATCTAGCAAAAAAAACAATTTGGTGGTTTCTGAATTCCAGGCGATAAGCATTAACGCCGATTGACAATTAATAAAATAGTGTTTTCAAAATTTCGATCGACGGCCATCGATTCGTATGTGAAAAAATGTGATCATGACCCAGTTGGCATTGTCACAAATAATGATACTTTGACTCATTATCTGTTGCCTGAATTTTGTTGTTTTCACTGCTGAGGCATATGCTATGTACAAATCACCTAACTTTTAGAGACAAACGTCTGTAGTTATGCAGTTAATGTGAGAAAGTATTACGTAACTATTGTATTAAAATAACTATAAACTTTAATATTACAAAGAATGTATAAAAAATTCCGATGGAAGTTTTTTCATAGCAATTCATATGCATTTTAAATGTATAGGGCCTATCCTTCAATAAAAATATAAAAAACGCCATTAAAAAACCACTTTTTAGGGCTTTATTTCTTCGGCTGTAAGAGTTGGAAATTGTCTCATTGATTTTTGTTGTTAATTTCTATCATATATATTCAATTATTTATTATTCCATATTAACAATTTTTTTTTAACCATTATGAGCAAAATTTTATTATATTAAAAAACTATGCATTTAAAAAAACATATTGCAAAAATTTTTTTTATGTAATGTAAAAAAATAATTTAATATAGAGTCGGGCGGGGTGACTCGGACCACCTTAGGCATAACTTGGTCTCCCGACTCTCCCATAAGTGGCACTTTTAGATTTTTGTTTTTGAAATTCAAGGCCCTATAGTCGGTCATAAGCACACAAAACGATTAATAATTAATTCTAATCAATATATTTTATTAAAGACTTTATTCAACGCTCAGTCACCCCGACCTTGGAGGGGAGAAGCGGACCACCATTGAGGGTGAATCGGATCCCATCTGTTACAAATTCCTCTTTTACGTAAAATTCAATCTTTATATTTGTAATTTCTTATAAATATAATAATATTATCATATGAAAACTGCGTTAATAAATAATAAAAATTACGTAATAATGATTATTAAAATAAGCAATAAAAAATAAGGTGGTTCCGATTCACCCCTCTACGCTCAAAAATTTTGACACTTTTTCTGAATTCGTTTTTTTATTAAAATTTCATTTTTTATAAAGAATTTCACTTATATAAGTAACTTTTATTATTATATTTAAATTGTCGTCAATAGTTCGGCTTTTAAGTAATGTTAATCATAATACTCAATTATTTTTTGTCGATAGATCGTATGTTGATTGGATATTGTTTTACCACTATATAAAATATGGTCTTGTTCGAACAGTAAGAGTTGCTACTTGGCTATGGCCAAAGATTTACATAGATAATTCTTCAAAAAAGAAATATTTTGTATTATATTACTTACGGTATATATTAACTAAATGTGCTTACTTTAAACATAAATCATTTATGAAAACATTTTAATAAAATTCAAACATTTGAATATATTACATATATATATTATATTATATATAAATATATATATATATATATATCATTAGATATATATAATATATATATTATTATTAATATATATAAATATTATATATATATATATATGATATATTATGATAACATATAATATATATATTAGCTATATATAGGCAGAGGCAGAATAAAGGTGCATGATAGGAGTAGAATGCGGGGTTTGTATGGGGGCGATTGGGTTGTGGCCCACGCTGCCAGGGGACTGAACCCTTTACATTGAACGACTTTACCAGTAGTGAGGTCCGTCGCCCGTCCCATGAGTGCTCTAGGGTGGATTTCTGTCTGTGACGAGCGCTCACTAATTAATGGTACAGAGGGCGGTAAGGCTGGCCTTCTTTTTCGACTTGCGTCATGTTCTCATTACTGCTTTTCTTTCCGATGCTTGTACAGCAACTTACCCCCAATCTTGGGGTCAATAGAGAAGGTGAAGAAAGAAAGAAAGACAATAATAATTATATAGTATATATCTATATATATATATATATAATATATAGTATATATTAATATATATTATATTATATATATAGTATAAGGATATATATATTATATATACGTGATATTATATATATATAATAATATATATATATATATATATACATATATATATATATATATATTATATATTATATCAATACGCCCAATATATATATATATGAATATAGATATATAGTATTATACTATTATATATGATTACTATAAATATATACATATATATATCATATATATTACTATTATTATGATATATATATTATATAATAATATATATATATATAGTATATATATATAATATATAGTAGTATATATATTTATATATCTATAGTATAAAATGTTCAGATTTTTTAATGCATCGACAGTATGTAACTAGGGTCCGCAGCTGCCTACAGCTAAAACAAAACTTATGCGTATATTCTGGAATCAGCCGAAAACTTCTAAGGATGGGATTTTAACTTTTTTTTTTGTTGTTTTTTTTTTTTTTTTTGGCTGTATTCATCGAAATTATTTAAAGAATTATTCCCCCCATTTAGGGGGCTCGAGGAGGGGGAAGAGGGGGGGGGACGTTTCTACCCGAGGGGATGTCGAGGAACCCCCCGCCGACACCACAAAGACCAAAGAGGCCGGGGGTTCCGGAGACCATCCCCGGAGGGGGGATTAGTCCCCCCCGTCGTCCACCGGAGGCCGAGAGACCCCGACTCCTGCCATCTTGCGGTTTACCCTATGGTATGCCTTTAGTTAAAAGTAATACCAAAGTGTTTTGGAAGTGAAATAATTCTTTTTTTTTTAACTACAAGAATACCATAGGGCAACTGCAAGAGATGGCAGAGTCGGTGGGTTTCTCTCGGCCCTGCCCGGTGGACGTACGGGGGGACTAATCCCCCCCCTCGGGATGGTCGCCGGAACCCCCGCTCTTTGCGTCTTGGGGTGTTTCGGGGGTTCCTCCGACCATCCCTCCGGGTGGAAATCGTCCCCCTCTGTCCCCGTACGGCTCGAGCCCCGTAAATGGGGGGAAATAATTTTAAAATATTTTTGCGATTATTAATGCGAAAAGAAAAAAAAAAAAAAAAAAAAAAAAAAAAAAAAAAAAAAAAAAAAAAAGTTAAAGTTCGATTATAAAATTTTCCGCTGATTTCCAAATATATAATTTGTTTTTTACTGTAGGACTGCCGTTCTCTAGCTACATACTGTGAGCAGCATTAAAAAATCTGACCTATTATATAACTATATATATATATATATATATATTTACTATATGTATATAATATTATATAATATAGTAATTATATATAACGTATAATATAACTATATATATATATATAATATATATATTATTATATATAGTATTATATATATATACTACACAACACTTCTTGTGCGGACCACAATATAAAAGATATTTACGTCGTAAGTAACACTAAAAAAAAATTACAAATTGAATTTGAAGATAAATCGATTTGAAGCCAGAAACTAAAAAAGATAGTTCTTTTTATAGCGAAATCTAATATTTTAATTTTTCTTACCTAAAATAATAAACAGTGTTACGAGTGTGTTTCAATACTAAATTAATCTTTTTCTCTTTACACACTTCGCACGTTGCATGGTGGGATTATTATCACAAAATTGATTATTCTTTTCTAAGAATATCGATATCTGACAGCATTACCTTTAACACCGAAAGCTATTACCTTTAAATTCAATTTTTTACTAATAAAAATGGTCAATATCGATTATAATATACGAAAAACAATGGTAGTCCGAGTCACCCCTCCATCAATTTTTCTACCGGCGTGGTGATCGACCAATTAGGCCCCGTTGTTTTGCCACTAAGACTGTTTGGATCAAAAATTTTATTTTGCCAGTTTTAAAGCTTACATACTCGAGTGTATCCACTGAAAAAAAATAATTAAAATCCATCTACAATTTTTCATTTTTTATAACAGTTAAGAAAAGCTCACATTTTTCAAAAGTGATTCTATTGAAGGACATTTTGTACCCTAATTTCTAGAAATTTTTTAAAAATACAAAAACTTTTCTAAATTAAAGATGATCTGAAAATAAAACTTTGTGTACTGTACCGGCTCGCTGGGCTATATACAATGACGCGAAAAAAAAAAAAAATTTTTTTATTTATATTTTTTATTTTATTTAGAGTGACCGAATCACCCCCTCTTAAGAGGCAGGCCCGGTCACCCCGCCCGACGCTATATTTTTGTCAGATTAAAAATTGAAATATTAAGGATAAAATTAAAATCATATTGACGAAGAAAATGTTTAAAATTTAGAACGAGTTTTTATTTATAAAGAGCTTAAAACCTTTACTACTTCTCTACTTAAAAAAAAAAACACATTTATAAATTTGTTATATACATAATATATATGTTATATATATATATATATATATATATAATATTATATATTATATATAATATATAGATATATAGTATAATATATATAATAATATTATAATATAATATATATATATATATATGATATATATACATATATATATAATATATACGTATTAACTATTATATATATATATATATATATAAGCTAACATAAAACTACTTATATATAATATATATATATATATAATAATATACTATATTATAAATATATAATATATATAAATATATATTAATGATATATCAGTTTTAAAATAAAATATAATATTACTGTTGATAACTACCCACATATTTTGAAGACCAAAAATTTTTCTAAGTCAAAAAAGTTAAGTTATAAAAAAGTTAAGTTAAGTTAGTTTTAAGATCAGAAGTTGTTTTGTGGCAAGCTTCTGCCATAATTCCAGAAGCTTGCCACCTAAAAAATTTTTCTTTAAAATCTTAACTTTTACTTAATTTTCTGAACTAGAAATTTTTTTGAAACCTATGAAAATTTTCGGTGCGCTCAAAATTGTCTGGGTTGCTGTCTATATATTATTATATTATAATATACTATATATAACCAGTATAGCGTATATATATATAATTTATATATATTAGTATATTATATATCTAACTATTAATATATAGTATTATATATAAATATATATATATTAATATATTAATAATATATAGATATATATATAATATAATAGGAATAATAATAATTATAATCTCATGCTATATATATATATATTAGTAATATACTATAATATATATACTATATATATATATATAATATATATATTTAAGCAGGGTGTGTAGCAACCAGGGTTGCGGCGCACACAGGCCCACAACCTAAAAGGGCTAATTTTTTGTTTTTGAACTTGACTTGAACATAAATATTATAATTTTGTAGGCCCTATTGAAACTTTACATAAGATAATTTTAATAAAGAATTAGAAATAGAACAATAGAGTGGAGGTAATAAAATATTGTATAAAGGTTTTAAAATATTTTATACACTTTTTAACGTTTGCATAAGAAATGAAGCAATAAAACAAGGAAACAAAGCAAAGATTTTTATTAATATTATAGTGAAAGTCCATTATATATAATAAAAACTCGCAAATTAAAATTCACTTTTCTAGCTTTCATAGATGCAAAAACTTTGTTTATTTCATTTAAATTTAATTTGTAGGCCCTTTCATTTTCAATGCTCAAAATCGCTAAATTTGACAAACGTTTCTCCCCCCCTAGAGTTTCTTAGGTATGTTTTTATTAATTTTAGTTTTGAGAAACTTCTTTCTGCACTAGCTGTAGATACTGGAAATGTTAAAAATAAAAAAAGAACAGTACAAACTTCAATAAATGTTGTACTAAGTGCAGAATATTCTGTAATGATTAATTCAGCTAATTCAAAAACGCTAGTAATATTTTCTAATTGACTTTTAAAAGTTTTTTTAAAAGATAATAGCTGTGGTTTTAAATCTGCGGTTAAGTCGTCAGTATATTTTTCGAGTAAGGGGTGACACAGATCAATTAGTTTTTTCACATAATTGTCATAAATTGTATGGAAAAATTATACAAAATAATTTATGTCGTGAAAACTTAAAAATCTTTCTTTTAATTGCGCAATAATTGTCTAAAGTGGCATTAAAAGCATTAATTCTGAAATTTTCTTCTGAATTGCGCAATCTATTCTCATCGCAAAGTTCAATATAATGTTTTTTAATTTTTCGTATCTGTGTATTTTCAAATTTAGACTCTATATTCCACTCTTTTGCCAAATTTTCAAGACTAGTTTTGCAACTTAAAAAATTAGTTCTAAAAGCTACTACATTATCATACACTGAATGTAATATAGCGTCGGGCAGGGTGACTCGGACCACCTTAGGCATAACTTGGTCTCCCGACTCTCCCCTAATGCACTTTTTGGAATTTTTTTTTTTTTGAAAATCAAGGCCCTATAGTCGGTCATAAGCACACAAAAATATAATAATTTAATTTCTAATTATATAATTAGCTTGTATTTTAAAGTTATGCTATAATGCTCAGTCGCCCGACCTATGGAGGGTGAAGCGGACCCACATTGAGGGTGTGAATCGGACCATCTGTTAAAATTCCTCTTTTTACGTATAATCAATTTTTATATTCTTAATTTTTTTACTTAATTGATATAATAATTATTATCATATAAAATTCGTAATAAGTAATTAAAATAGTCAAATAAATATAAAATAAAATACGAATAAAAAAAAGTGGACAGATTAAACCCTCTCCGCTCCAAAAAATTTTGACACTTTTTTGAATGTTTTGAGTTTGTTTTTTATTAAAATTTCATTTTTACAGGAATCATTTTCAGTTAATATAGGTAACTTTGTATTATATTTAGCTAATAACATAATAAAAAAAATCACTAGATAAACGTAAAGTTAGCGAAAAACAATGGTGGTACCTGATCACGCCTCCATGCTAATTTTTTTACGGCAGGTGAATCGGACCAAGTTAGGCCCGTGGATTTTTGCCGATCTAATACTGCCTGGACAATAATTTACTTTGCAGTTAAAGCTAACATACTTCCAGTGTATCCACTGTAAAAAATAATGTAACAATCCATCCACAGTTTTCATTTATAACGAGTCTAAAAAAACTTCACGTTTCTCAAAAGTGGAAAATTCTATTGAAGGTCATTTGTACCCTAATATCTAACATTTTTTGTAAAATATAAAAACCTTCTAGAATTAAAGATTATCTAAATAAAACTTGTATTACTACTGCGTGGCTATTAAATAAGGAATAATTTTTATTTTTTTCTTGTTTATTATTTTTGTTATGTATTAGTTTATTTAAAAGAACAAAATCACCCCTCCTAAAGAGGGCGGGCCCGGTCACCTCCGCCCGATCACTAATTGATTACTTTTTTTGAACAATCAAAACTTTTCTTAGTCTTGCAATAATGTTAGAAACTGGTTTAATTTTGATGTCAAAGTTTTATTTTGCATAATAATATGGACTACCATTTCAAACTGTTCCATTTTAAATCATCAGCATCATATTTCTTTTCTACTGTTCTTGATCTTAGTTTGAAGTTAAGTATATTTCTGTTAGGCCGAAATTATATCTACAAACGTTGAATTTTAGAGCCAATAACGCGATCATTTCTGGAGACCCAGCAAGTTGGCTGTTTAATCTCTTATGCGTATGGTTTTTTACTTGTCGTCTTAGAAAAATTAATTAAAGCGCCACCTCCTAATGACTGTTGCAAAGAATTGTGTATTACATTTTTCTACAAAATGGAAAAAATTTCTTACTAGTGTTACATTAAGACAACTGCATCGTTAAGACTACTAGAATGTTAACTTATTGAGTGCTAACGACGTGAATATATAATGCGCAGTGTGCCACATTCA
>JABUQX010057109.1:10000-15158 GCA_015478945.1 Trachelipus rathkii | reverse complement strand
GACAAAACAATTAAAATATTTAAAAATTTTCACTATCAATTTGATACCATAGACAACCAACGTTCCGATAGCAAAGTGCTAGTGAACGCATCGCGTATTTTAAAATATACGCTTTAGCTCTTTAACTCAATGAGCTAAACACAAAAATATTACACTTACTATTTTACATAAAACGATAACAGCTATCCCCGACTGTTATCAAGCATACAAACTGCTTAATAAAATACTTTGGTGCAAAAGGCACAAAACAAATAGTAAATGACAATAACAACAAAATGAGGTAGATAAATATTACTGATAAACGCGGTCACATCGACTGCCAAGATAATCCCGGATTAAGGCAACCAATTTTACCTATATGAAATATAGATGACAATGTTATTTACTTATAATATTATATATATATAATATATTATATATATATATAATATATATTATATATATAAATATATATATTATATATATATATAATTATACTATATATATATATATAATATATATATATATATATATATATATATATCATATATTATATATATATATATATATATATTATATATATAATATATATATTATATATACTATATATATTATAATATATATATATGCAACAAAATTGTAATGAAGTTCTTGATCTTTGCAGATGTTGCAAATCTGTTTCTGTTTACAAGAATAAAAACAAAAACAAAAAAAATACCCAGCTTCCAACATAAATAAACAAAATAAATTACCTTCCGGAAACAAATACATTAAAAGGCAGATAAAACAAACAAAGAGTAACTCCACAATCCAAATATACAGGAATTTGAAAAAAAAAATTAAATAAAACTTTTAATACATAAGCAAATAAGTCGATATACAAACAAATATAAACAACAGACAAGCTCAGATCAGGGTTAGTATTGGAGAGTATAGGAATTTTCGGCACCTCATTAAAAAGTCATTTCTCGTGCACCAGCACGCACCGCAAGACAAGTCATTTTTTTCGCCATCGCACCGCACCGCCACCGCACCGCACCACACCGCACCGCAAGACAAGTCGTTTTTTTCCCACTACACCGCACCGCACTAGGCAATTGAAATAAGTTTTTTTCACCTCGTACTTCAAAATAAGTCATTATTTTTGCACCTCAACCGCAAGAGAAAAGTATTTTCGTACCGCTCCGCAAGACAAGTCATATCACTCACACCGCAATGCATCTCACGAGAAATCATCCACACAGCAAAACAAGTCATTTTTTTTCTCACCGCACCGCAAGAGAAAAGTTTTTCATACCAACACCGTAAGACAAGTCATTGCATTCCAACACCGCAATGCATCTCACGAGAAATCATTTTTTTTTTCACACCACAACAGCAAAACAATCCCTTTTTCTTCGCACCGCACGCAACCGCAAGAGAAAGTTTTCAATACCCACCGCAAACAAAGTCATTTTATTCACACCGCATGCATTCACAGAGAAATCATTTTTTTTTCAAACCACACAGCAAAACAAGTCATTTTTTTTTCTCACCGCACCGCAAGAGAAAAGTTTTTCGTACCACACCGCAAGACAAGTCATTTCATTCACACCGCAATGCATCTCACGAGAAATCATTTTTTTTCAAACCCACACAGCAAAACAAGTCCATTTTTTCGCCACACGCCCGCAAGAGAAAAAGTTTTCATATCACAAACCGCAGACAAGTCATTTCATTCACACCGCACCGTATCGCACGAGAATTCATTTTTTTTCACACCACACAGCAAAACGTCCTTTTTTTCCCCCGCACCGCACCGCAGAGAAAAGTTTTTCATACCACACCGCCAATGCAATAGTCATTCATTCACACCACAATGCATCTCACGAGAAATCATTTTTTTTCACACCACACAGCAAAACAAGTCATTTTTTTCGCACCGCACCGCACCGCAAGAGAAAAGTTTTTCATACCACACCGCAAGACAAGTCATTTTATTCACACCGCAATGCATCTCACGAGAAATCATTTTTTTTTCATACCACACAGCAAAACAAGTCATTTTTTTCACACCGCACCGCAAGAGAAATGTTTTTTCGTACTGCACAGCAAGACGAGTTTATTTTTTTTTTCGCAGTTTTTTGATAACGCAAAGCAAAGGAAAGAACAAGCTATTTTTTCGCACTGCAACGCAAAACAAGGCATATTTTGCAACTCACCGCACCGTCAGAGAAGTCAGCTTTCTCGCACCGCACCGCAAGATAAGTAAGTTTTTTTTGCACCACATCGCACCGACCTCACCGCAAGAGAAGCAATTTTTTTTCGAACAGCACCGCATGCAAGTCATTTCTTTCGCACCTCACCGCAAGACAAGTGATTTTTCCCACCGCACCGCATAATAAGTCAGTTTTTACTCACCGCAACACAAGTCATTTACCACACCGCACCGCACAACACCGCATCCATTACAAGTCATTTTTTCTCATCGCACCGCACACCAACAAAACTCATTTTTTTGGCACCGCACGGCACCTTACCTCACTGGGATTACTGAAATTTTATGTCGCTCAAAATGAACGAACCACGTACCGCACCGCACCGTACCGCACCGCACCGTTGTGTCGACCAACTCTCTAGATCAGGGGAACTATTATTCTTAATTTTATAAACTTGTTGACGTACACGAATGTTTTGCAACCTTTAACAAAAAAAAGTTATAAATTTCGTAGCAGAATTTAAGATCTCTCTCTCTCTCTCTCTCTCTCTCTCTCTCTCTCTCTCTTCCTCTCTCTCTCTCTCTTCTCTCTCTCTCTCTCTCTGTCTTACTGTGATAAAATTAGGAACTGAAACTTGTTTCTGCAACTCTATAAAACTTACATATTAGCAAATGAATTTTTTTACGATGTTATAAACATTTGAATTGCATTTAAAAGCTTAAACAAGGGTTTACCAAGCACCGCACCGCACCGCAGCCGCACCGCACTCGCACCGCAAAACATCGCTCGCATCGCACCACGTCGCACCGCCGACTGTACCGCACTTTACCAAAGCAGAATATGCCCTCACCAAATATCAAAAGTCAGTTTTGTCGTACTTAGAAATGCCTCTATGTTTCATTGCGCACCACATCCGCAAAGTACATTTCGACATTGAGGTGATGTACGTAAAAAAGGTGACTTGGTGTGGTGTGTTGTGGTGTGAGTTGTGGTTGTGGATGTGGTGTGGTGCGTACGGTTACGTGCGTGCGGTGCGGTTGCGTGCGGTGCGGTGCTGTGCGGAAATTTCAATGTTTGGCCTCTATTTTAGACATATGCGAGAGAATAAGGGATGGACATACACAACACCAAAATATAAAAGAGAGTATGGGTTCGGAAGGGGTTCGTAGGGGGTTCCATCCCCTGATAGATTTAGAGGTATTCTGCCATGCATTAAATATTCCCAAATTTAATATAATCGAGTTTAGTACATTTAAAAAAATATATTTTTTTTTTTCGTCTTTACGTTTGGCAGGTATGTTTATTTTACTCATTTGGTGCATCATTGAATACACCGTCTCGGTGGCTAAAATTTTGATTTACAGCGTTGTGATGAATTATGCTGCATTATTCAATATGTTCATTTTTATATATATTTTTTAATAATACTTTCTTCTAGTAAATATATTTACAATGAGTTACTTATAACTAGCTTGTTTCATATTTTTCGATTTTTTTCAGCCGACCCCTATAAAGTGAAAAAACTATCCAGAATAAAAAACCATTAAATACTGCAAGAAATGAAGCCTAGATCGAAATCGTCGACAGGAAAATTTCGTCGACATTTTTAAAAAAAAAATCTGTCTACCATTTTCCTTATCAGTTTGAATGTGTCTGTCGACCATTTTCCTCTTCATTTTGAATGTGTCGACGATTTGGAACCATAGCAAAGGTGAAAAATATAAGTAATACATACAAAAATTTTATTTCGTGACAAACATTCGTTTTGTTGGTTTATGTAGCGTTCCCTAACAACCCAAACAAAACTTAACAACCTACCTAAATTTACTGCTAACGGATGCGGCGGAGCTGTGCGGATACACGCTGCCCTAAACCTAGCTCTAACCTGGATGGATCGATGTTCTAATATATTAATATACTAATATATAATATATATATATATATAATATATATATATATAAATATATATATATATATAAACTAATATATATATAAATGTTTCGCGCGTTTTTATCTATTATAATACATTCTAATATATATATGTGTAAAAGTTACTTAACGCCAACACGGATCGGGAGCTCGGATCAAAAAAAAAATTTCACAGGTAGCCTCTATAATACATAAATAGATGTTTAAGGGGCGAAATGAAATTTTTTTTTCCTTATCTGACCTGACCTGACCTAACCTAACTTAACCTAACCTAAACCTAACTAAACCTAACCTAACCTAACTAAGCCAATCCTAATACCTAGCCTAACCTAACCTAGACTAACCTAACCTAACCTTAGAACATAGGTAAAAAAAAAATCATTTCGCCCCATAGAACATCCTAATTTATGTATCATTTATGTATCGGTTCGGTGTGGGCGTTAAAGTAACTTTGTCCTAAAATAATATTTATAATATATATTATATATATATATATAATATATAATTATATATATATATATATATATATTATATATATAGTATATATATATAATAATATATATTATATATATATATATGGTGATTTTGGTTTAGAGCAACAACTATCATCGATCCATATCTCAAAAACTAACAATAGTTACAGGAAAAAAGGAATACATTGTTGGAATCCTGCTAAAATTTTAAGGCGGAAAATGTAAAAAAAAAAAAATTTGAAAATAAAAATCATATCTCAAAAAACTACAATAGCTACAGCGAAAAGGAATACATTTTTTGGAATCCTTGTAAAATTTACGTTTGGAAAATAGTTAAAAAAAAAAAATAAATAAATACATAAAATAAATATTGCTATTTTTATTGTTTAGGTAGCAAGGGACATTGAAATATAAGAAAAACATATTAATTATATGTAAAGAGATTATACGGCATGTAGAGATATTAGGTAACGGGAACACCAGGGGTGACCGTTTTCCATGACCCCGTAGGGGAGGGGCGAGAACCCCGCGACACCCAAATACCAAAGGCGGGGGGTTCCGGGACCCCCCGGGAGGGGG
>JABUQX010057109.1:0-2500 GCA_015478945.1 Trachelipus rathkii | reverse complement strand
ATGTATATGGAAGTGGATGCGGATAACAGACATGATCCTATATATATATATATATATATATATATATATATATATATATATATATATATATATATATATATATATATATATATATATATATATATATATATATATATATATATATATATATATATATATATATATATATTATTTATATATATATAGGCACTCTGTCCTTTGAAAGGAAGTTACATAAAAAGACATGATATCGAAGATCGCAGAACGCTACTCGTGCAGCCCTGCAGTGTCACGTGTTAGCTAAAACTCCAATAGAAAGATCGCGAAAGTTTCCACAAGTTGCTTTTTTTTTATCATGTTAATTTTTATGTTAATTTTTTTTATTGTTCTTTTTTATATATTTTTAAGGGGCTCGAGCCGACGGAGGGACAGAGGGGGGGACGAAGTCCCCCCGTCGTCCCCCGCTCCGGGACTCTTTTCATCTTTGCGATTTAATCTTCGGTATTCCTTTAGTTAAAAAAAATGTTTTTGGTAATTCTGACGCTCTATTGCTTTGAAATAATCGAAAAAAATCGATTACATCGTTCGTTCGATATATATCGGTTAACTTCCTTTTAAAGGACAAGTTCATATATATATATATATATATATATATATATATATATATATATATATATATATATATATATATATATATATATATATATATATATATATATATATATATATATATATATATATATATATATTTATATTTATAAGATGTTGACTCCATTTATACGGGGGAAATTTTCGATAAGAAAAACAACGAATTTCGGGCCTTTCCTTTATTGCTGCAATTTCTATTATTTATTAGCGTTATTTGCATTTTTAATTTTTAAGAAATTAACAAAGATTATTATTATTATTATTATTATTATTATTATTATTATTATTATTATTATTATTATTATTATTATTATTATTATTATTATTATTATTATTATTATTATTTATTATTATTTAATTTTTATTTAATTTTTTTTCAGTTCTTTCATCGTTTTGATGTATCTGCCACCATCTGTGTTATATGGGTATATATATATATATATATATATATATATATATATATATATATATATATATATATATATATATATATATATATATATAAATAGTAGAATTAAATTATGTTATATATATTTATTAGATATATATATATATATATATATATATATATATATTGATAAGGTAACTGCATTAACCGCAGTGTCAATAGGTATTGATAAAAGTACCCCTTTCTGAGCTATTCACCCTGCTGGGATTGAACCTGGGCCCTAGCAGATAAACGCGTATGTGTTTGACCACAACGCCACGATGGACTAAAAGAAGAACGCGAGAATTCTTCCTGTGGTGAATATATCACCCACCAAGACAGGACATCACGCGCTCTTCCCGTCCACACTCGGGCGTAGGGTCAAACAGGGCACCACACAAGGTGAAAAATACTCAGCAAACCGGGGGATCATATTTTATTGATAAGGTAACGGCATTAACCGCAGTGTCAATAGGTATTGATAAAAGTACCCCTTTCTGAGCTATTCACCCTGCTGGGATTGCTAGGGCCCAGGTTCAACGCGTATGTGTTTGACCACAACGCCACGATGGACTAAAAGAAGAACGCGAGAATTCTTCCTGTGGTGAATATATCACCCACCAAGACAGGACATCACGCGCTCTTCCCGTCCACACTCGGGCGTAGGGTCAAACAGCGCACTACACAAACACACACCACAAACTGCGCAATGCAAACTACACACTACAAACAACACGCTACAAACTTCACACTACAAACTACACATTACAAATAACAAACTACACAATACAAAATACACAATGACGAACAATCAATTAAACAAAGAATTAAGATACCGTCTAAATTACATACAAACATTTCACAAAAACAAAATTTAATAATAATAATAATAATAATAATAATAATGATAATAATAATAATAATAATAATAATAATAATAATAATAATAATAATAATAATAATAATAATAATAATAATAATAATAATAATAATAATAATAATAATAATAATAATAATAATAATAATAATAATAATAATAATAATAATAAGAAGAAGAAGAAGAAGAAGAAGAAGAAGAAGAAGAAGAAGAAGAAGAAGAAGAAGAAGAAGAAGAAGAAGAAGAAGAAGAAGAAGAAGAAGAGGAAGAAGAAGAAGAAGAAGAAGAAGAAGAAGAAGAAGAAGAAGAAGAAGAAGAAGAAGAAGAAGAATAAGAAGAAATATTAATGTAGAATTGCCCTTTCCACTATATATATATATATATATATATATATATATATATATATATATATATACATATATAGTTATATATATATATATATATATATATATATATATATATATATATATATATATATCTGTTGTAAGTGGCGCACGAGGAGGGCGTGGGCGTTTTCATCGATAAATGCGAAAACGGTTAAACACCCAAATTGATCCAGCTACGTAATG
>JABUQX010057108.1:10000-25231 GCA_015478945.1 Trachelipus rathkii | reverse complement strand
TTAGCAAGGCAAGGAAAGTTCGTGAAACCCGAAGAATAATCGGTAAGTAGACTAAAATAAAGTTGTATTTTAAAAATAGGAATAAAGAAAGAATTGATTTTAACCATGAAATTATTTGTATTTTTAGGGGACGAGTCTAGAGCTGGTTGCCGGTACATCAAGCTTTGTCATAGGAAATCTGCGGGATCGACTCGTGCAAGTTGAAGGAGATCCATGAGGGGTTGGCCAGAAAGACTAGTAACGGGTTTACGGAAGGAAGGAAACAGTCATCTGGAGCAGCGAAGTGGGTCAACCGAGATTTGTATTCGAAGGAGAATCCAAAGAGGAACGAAAACAAGGTTTGATGTTACTAGGTGCACGTTTTAAAGCGGCCGGGCTGTTTGTAAGGTTGGTGTTTTAATTTAGTCATTCATCATAATTGTATCAATTGGAATATTCTGGATAGCACTTCAAGGAAGGTGAATATCTATTACTTAAAGGTTTGTGAAAAATTATTACGGATTTTATCAGTGAGAACAGGTTACTCAGGTTGCTAGTTAAGGAAAATTTACCTCGTAAGAAAATTAATGACTGTTCTTCGAATAGATTTGGTGTTATATTTTTTTAACAATTGAATTTTTTTAAGACAGTTTTGATAAAAGGCATTTTATGTATTTTAGGGGATGACTCCGGGACGCAATACAAGAAGTGAGAAGGATTCGATGTAACAGGAAAAATCAATGTTTACATTCAGTGAGAAGTAGTTACTAGCATTAAAAGAAAAGAAAAAAACAACAAAATAATGAGGATCCGCAACATTGATGGCCCGTAGGTTTATTTGGGACTTACCCTTGCAATACTGGAGAAGGAAGGGAGATTGAATCAAAGAAAAATTAGGGGGAGAACAACTAATTTTTTTTTTGACTTTTTTAGTTGGATATTTTCGGGTTTATTTAAGGTTCAATCTTTTTAAGTTTGCTACAAACAAACTTGAGAAGGAAAGGAATGTAGGAATATGTAGGAATGTATTATTATTAAGAGAACGACCAACTAAATTTATTAAAACAAAAGGTAGGTTTAGACTTAAATTTTTAAAAAAAGTTCAGATCACATTTCGGAAGACAACAGTGAGTCTTGAAAAAGGTCGAAGTTGTTCAAAGTGCAATGGGCGAGCACAGATCATATTTCGGAAGACAACTAAGAATATTGGAAGAAAAAGATCAAAGTCGTTTAAATCAATTGGATTAGCAAGGCAAGGAAAGTTCGTGAAACCCGAAGAATAATCGGTAAGTAGACTAAAATAAAGTTGTATTTTAAAAATAGGAATAAAGAAAGAATTGATTTTTAACGCATTTGCACAATCACTCTGTATTTTAGGGGACGACTTTCCTCGAGCTGGTTTGCCGGTTACATCAAGCTTTGTCATAGGAAATCTGCGGGATCGACTCGTGCAAGTTGAAGGAGATCCATGAGGGGTTGGCCAGAAAGACTAGTAACGGGTTTACGGAAGGAAGGAAACAGTCATCTGGAGCAGCGAAGTGGGTCAACCGAGATTTGTATTCGAAGGAGAATCCAAAGAGGAACGAAAACAAGGTTTGATGTTACTAGGTGCAGTTTAAAGGCCGGGCTGTTTGTAAGTTGTGTTTTATTAGTATAATAATTGAAATTGGAATTGATACACTAAGGAAGGTGAATATATTACTTAAAGGTTTGTGAAAAATTATTACGGATTTTATCAGTGAGAACAGGTTACTCAGGTTGCTAGTTAAGGAAAATTTACCTCGTAAGAAAATTAAAGTCAGGTTTTCGCAAACATTTGGTGTTTTATATTTTTTTAACAATTGAATTTTTTTACAAAGTTGAAGTGAGATGGAAAGGCATTTTATTATTTTAAGTTGTGTGCAAATATATATTAGAAAACGAATTGCGTATATTTTAACTCCTTCTCCATATTGTTGCAAGTATATCAGGGTGATATATAAAGGTTATACCGCATAAAAGAAAAGAAAAAAACAACAAAATAATGAGGATCCGCAACATTGATGGTAAAAGTATAAAATCATAATATTATATATATATAATATATATATATATATATATATATGATATATATATATATACTAATATTATTTATTATTTAATATGCATAGATAAAATTCACTATAAATGGGTATATGCATTATATTTAACAATTATACTATAATTTAAATATATATTATTTATTTATATATTTATAATGGAATATAATGTATATATACAATAATATATATATATATATATATATATATAATATATATTATATATAATATATATATATATAATATATTATATATATATATGTTATATATACGTATATATCTATATATAATGGTATATAATTGTATATATATGTATATAATATTGTATATATGTATATATATATATTATATATATATATATATATATATATATATATATATATATATATATATATATATATATATATATATATATATATATATATATATATATATATATTAGTTAAGAATAAAATTTACCTTATTGAGTTTGAAAATGATGAATAGTTTCAAAGAATTTGCTGAAACGCTCTTCTCTCGAAAAATTTTTGTTGAAAAGGTAACCGGCTAGATATCCCACTAAATTTTTATTACTTCTACCTCTTTGAGGTATTTTTGATTTCACCTAAAAATTCAATGATAATATTGTTATTTTCGTAGGTTAGGTTATTTTATGTTAGATTACGTTTGGTTATTTAGGTTAGGTTAGGTACGTAAGTTAACCTAACCTAACCTATGTTGATGAAAAAAAAATATTTATTGTAATTACCTGAAACCAAGTTCCTTCAATGGTATTTGTGTGGGCTCCTGTATTAGGATCCACAAAATTATAGGAGTGATTAACAGTTAAATGTTGGAAATTGTTTTTAATGTCTTTGTAACCTTTCCAACAATCAGATATTATTGTTGTTCCAGGAAGAATGTTTTCTTCAATAAGAGATGCAAGAGTAACACTATCACGTTTTGTTATTGGTATTAGGAAACATTTATTATTATAAACATTTATTAATTATCAGTTAAATTTAAACTGAAATAATTTGCCTAAGCTTACTTATTTTTATAAGCTTACTGTAGGTGTGAAGCCCAAAAAAGTATATAGCAATTTCTTTTTACTTTTTTGTTAATATTAATTAAATTATATTTGAAAATTCATTATTTACAAAGAGAAGAGAGTAGAGACTCAGCGCGCAACAATTCGCGAAAAAAAAAACTCGCCACATACACTCTTATAAAAAAATAAATAAATAAATAAAAAATATATATATATATATATATATATATATATATATATATATATATATATATATATATATATATATATATATATATATATATATATATATATATTATATAAAATATATATTATATATAATATATTATATATATATATATAATATTACATCACACTATTAATTATAAAAGGAAAGTTAATTTAAAATTAAAATGGTTCACGTTTCTAATAATAATTTGAGATTTAATACAAGTTTTTTTTTTAAACCTAAACAAAAAATTTAAACCAAACAAACAATGTGAAATATTTAAACCTAAAATTTGGACTCAGAGAAAACGCGGTCCACCGAAATACACATTGAACCATATATATTATATATATATAATACGTATATATAATATTTTATATAGAAATATTTATATGTTCATATATATATATATATATATATATATATATATATATATATATAATATTATTTTTCTTTAAAAAAATATATTTAATATATATATATATATATTATAATATATATATATATATATATATTATATATATATATATATATAGTATACTATATATATAATTATATATATATATTATATATATATTATATATATATATATATATATTATATAATATTTAATAAGATGAACTCATCAAGGGTGGGGATAGTGTCAATTTTTCTTTGAGTTCTATATGTCGTATAAGGGCTGAAGTTCGTATATATATATATATAGTATATATATATAATATATAGTATATATATATAAGTATATATAATATATATATTATATATATATTTATATATATATATATATGTATATATAGTGTTTCCACCTAGTCATAGACGAGGTTACATGTGGCTGCATCCCCTCTTCAGGGGATGCAGCCCCCTTAAAATTTTAAAATGCTCTTTAGGGTGTCATAGAGAGTTTGTAACCCTCTCAAAGTTGGTATACTTACTGTGGGCCAATGTCACCTTGTCGTAGACGAAGTTACGTATTGCTGCACCCCTTAAGGGGGTGCCGTCATCCCCTCCAAGTTCTTTTTCTTGTTTATGGACATATATACATGCTATGTACTTTTGGCTGTGAGGCGGAAGGTAACATTTTATGATCGATCCTTTAATAGGTTATGTGAAATCCAAGTCATATCGGCCCATGACTTGGCAATGTATCTTACATTGAAAGATGCTGACGTTTGAGACGTCAAAGTACAGATTTCTAAGTAATGCGAAGCCGTTTCTGAGATCAGCGAGACATTTGGACTTAGTCCTAACTCCCCGCACTACACTGCACTGCCCAGCACTGTCCCAATCCCCGCCGCCCGCCGGCCGCGCCCCCTAACCGTTTATATATATAATGTAATTATATATATATATATATATAAATATATATATATATATATATATATATATATATTATATATATATATATATATATATATATATATATATATATATATATAAAACATCCGATAACTTTATGAGGAGAGAGAGAGAGAGAGAGAGAGAGAGAGAGAGAGAGAGAGAGAGAGAGAGAGAGAGAGAGAGAGAGAGAGAGAGAGAGAGAGAGTCGAACCGGTTCCTGCATGTAGTTAAATGGGAGCTGAAGAGGGAGATGAGATTGAGTACTGCGGTGCATGAATCAAAACTTGCATTCGACTTGTCTAATGTGTGTTATTTCAAACCCTGTATAAAGATGCCTGCTGAGTTAGTATACATTGAGTCAAACATTTCATCTTAATCTGAAACATTTTATTTTTATTTATGGAAAACCTGTTACATTATTAAAGTTTATGTAAAACATTTTATGTTTTTACCAAAAACTTCTTAATTTTTTTAATAAAAACAATGCTATTCATTTACCCTAAAGTAGTAAAGCTGTAACGCAAGCAGCCAGTCAGGCCCTCCTCCCTTTGTTTGCATTTGGGCTGTTCTTCCTGATAGAAAATTGGAAATCCATTTCTTTAGGTTAGTGGGGATGTCAGATTTTATGTTGTGGATTATGTTTAGGTACTGTGTCAAAGGCCTTGTTGATGTCGATTGCTATGAGTATTGTTTTGTGAGTGGGTTTTGAGTTTGGGACGTTGATTGTGGGTTGAACGAGGTTTATGAGTGCGGTTGTGGTTGAATGGTTTTGTTTGAAGCCGTTTTGGAATTTGTGTTTGGCTATGTGTTGAGTTATTTTGCTTAGTATGGGGTTTTCTAGTAGTTTGCATAGAGTTGATAATAGAGAAATGGGCGATATGATGAAGAGTCAGAGGGGTCTTTTCCTTGTTTTAGTTTGGGTATAATGATAGTTTTTTTTCAGATAGGGGGAATGAAATTTAGGCTGATGGAACTGTTGTATATTTGTGCTAATTGTGTTAAAGCTGTGTTCCCTAGGTGTTTGAGGTGGTTGTTTGAAATGTTGTCTGGGCCAGTTGCAGGTGAGTTTTTGAGTGTTTTTTTTTATGTTTTATACATCAGTTGTGGTTATTTTTATTGTTGGGTCGTTGTTGAGTTTTATTTTCTTGAGAGCTTTGATAATTTTCATGTTTTGAGGGTGTGTGGGTTTTTGGCTCTGCTTTGGGAAGTGAGTTGCAAGTATGTTTGCGTGTTGTTTGTTGGATAGGGGGTTTTGTGTGTTTGGTTTTTTGGTGATGTTTGTTGATTGGTTGAGTTTTTCAGTATATTTATTGTTTTCCACATTCTGGTGTTATTTGTGTGCTGGATGTTCTTGGTGAGGAAAGTTTGGAAGTTGTTTGAAGAGTGTGTATTTGTTAAGTTTATGATTTGGGTGTTTAGGGCGTTAATCTGTGTTGTCGTTTGAAGTGATTTGGGTATTATTTTTCTGAGTCATTTGCTTTGTTTGATTAGTTGTTCTATTTCAAGTGTTTGGGTTGGGTGGTATTTTTTAATATATCCTCTGGAAATGAATATGTTAGCTGCTTTTTGAATTAGAGAAGTGAAGTTTTGTATAGCTTTGTTGAGTGTTTGAAGTAAAGTCGATGCAGTTTCAAAAATTTAGGGGATGTATTTTGTTTTCTATATAGTTGGTGAATTGTGTCCAGTTGTCTTTTTTGTAGTTTGTGTACGCTTTTATAAGTGGCTGTTCTGTTTTGTTAACATTTTGGTATTTTATGATGATGGGGGGAAGTGGTTGAAGTTTAGATAGGTTTGTGTTCACCAGTGAAGTTTAGTGTGTATAGTTGGTGAACATAATGTTATGTTTGGTGATGTGCATGTTTGGTTGGTTTGGGGTGGGTTTCTGGTGTGGCTGTTTGTGTTGTTTAGGATGTTTAGGTTTTCAATGTTGGATATAATATGTATTCCTCTTCGGTCTGCTTCTTGGGCGTTGTACCATGTAGGGTGGTGGGCGTTGAAGTCACCTCATATTAGGTTTGGGAGGTGGGAGATATCGGTGATGTTTGGTCTGAAATTCTGGGACAGAATGGTAAGGTGTGGTGGGGAATGTAGAGGTTTATTAGGTTGTGTGGTTTTTTATTTATCATTATTGTGAAAGATTGTATTTTTTGTGATGTTGTCGTTTAATGCCGTTGTAGTTTGCAAGGTGGTGTTTGTGTATAATAGTGAGTTATGTATAAGAGTTTGTAGAGTGTGAATTTTAGGGGTTTGTGGTGTGAAGATGGCATCGTAGCCGTAGAATTTTGATTCTGGATAGTTTTCGGGTAGGTGGGTTTCTTGTATCATAGCAATGTGTATGTTGTGTTGTTTAAGAAGGCTTCCATTTCTTTGGTTTTCTTGTGTAGTCCGTTTGTGTTGAATTGTAATATATTAATGTTGTTCATTTGTTTGTGTGAAGTGTGTTGTGGGGGTTATTGTGGGTTGAGTGCAGACTTCCAAAGGTGTTTTGAAGGAAGGTGGTAGCCTGGTGAAAGGAGAACAGTGTTAGTGTATCCATTGTTTGTATCAATTGGAGTTTATGGAATTTCTTCTTACTACCTTGTTGTATATTGGACATTTGTAGGTTTCAGGTCCAGGGTTTGTTTCTATGTCCCCGGCTTTTAGAAATAAGGCTGAGGCATAAGCAAGGAAAGTTTGCCTCATGTTGAGAAGAAGGAGAAATACAATAGTTGAGTGGTAAAGAGTCCTGTAAATGATCTCGGATTTTTTTGGAAGAGGCGGCGGCGCACAAAAGCTGACGCGGTTACACCACAGTGTCTTGTGGGTGGGGGACGAGAAGATTTTGAAGGCCTTATATATATTATATATATATACTATAAATATATATATATATTATATTATATTATATATAATTATATATATATATTATATATTTAGTATATATATATATATTATATATTATATACTATATTATTTTATATATATATATATATATATTATAATTTGTAAATTATTTTAATCTTTCTTTAAATAATAAACAAGAAATATATAATTGTAGACTTAATATATATTATATATATATATATATATATATATATATATATATATATTAATATATAATATATATATATATATAAATAATAATATATATATATATATATATATATTATATAGTATATATATATATATATATATTATATATTATATATATATATAATACTATATATATATATATTATATATATGTATATGTATATAAAATATAATATATATATATTATAAATTATTTGATTTTATATAATTTATTATATATAATATATATACATATTATATTATATTATTATATATATATATTATATATATATATATATATATATACTATATATTATATATATATTATTATATATAATATATATTTATATATATATATATATATATATATATATATATATATATATATATAATATATATAATATATATGTTATTATATTATATTATATATTATAGTATATTATATATATATATATATATAATATATTATATATATATATTATATATATATAATATATTTATATAATAATATTTATATATGTATATTAATATATAATATATATTTATATATATACTATATTTAATTCTATTATAATTTATATATAATATATATTATTTATATAAATTCGTTGTACAATGTAAAGGACTAATTCTGGAGTGCGCTAGGGTCTTTGTTGAGGGTATGTTGTTACCTGGTTAATTGATATAGTAGCCGAGACTTGTTGCTGAATAAGGAAGTATTAGACTAAAGTTCACATGTGTTCAGATGGACAATCTAATTAGGGGCGTGTTAGGTGTTTTTTCTGTTAATATCCTGCTGCATCACCTGCACCTAACGTAGCTCAGAGAGGCTAACGCAACGACCTTTCTATATGTAAAAACTATTTTTGAAATATTATTTTCATCTTCATTCAAATGTTTCTGTTTTTGTCTTTTAAATTAATAAATTAACTTACACAGTCGTTCAGAGGATCAGAGTCTATAAATGATTTCTATGTTAATGACAGACATCCGCGAGTGCAGATATGTAATTTATAATGAGGTAAGTTTAATGGTTTTCGAAATTATTTCCTAATATAATAGACGGTATAATTCTTGATTGCATGCTTTGCGAATAATAGGTCAAAATACGCTTTCTCTTGTGACATATAATCACTTTAAAATGGGGATATATAACTTTAATCGAAGTTGGTTAATCTTTGCAGTTGAATTACCAATCCTAGTTAAGATATAAATTACATTTATACTTACAATTAAATTCAGTGAATACTATCAAGTATCTAATATAAATTTACAATATTTTACCAATGATTTAGGTACGGGTTCAGGGAATTGCTTTCAATAATTTTATTTTGGGCTTTAAAACAGCGAACCTTTCACACAGTCATATTATTATTATATATATTTATATATATATATATATAATATATTATATAGTTTATATAATCATATATAATATTTTATATATTTATTAGATATACTTAACAAAGATAATATAATGATTTTGATTGATTTTATTGATTCGACAATCTCAATAAATTAATTTTATTATAGTTTAATATATATTATAATTATTATATATAGTATTATATATATATGAATATTATTTTTAAAAAAAAGCTTACACATACGGTATGAGCCCTTATCCGATACTGGGGAAATATAAACTTGTATATGTATATATAATATTATATTATATATTAATATAATTATTATGATTATTATTATGTATATATTATAATTAAATATATTATATAGTATATTATATTATTATATTATTAAATTATTTGAGATATATATATAAATATTACTTATATATATTATATATATATAATTCATATATTATATATATAAATTAATTATATTTTTTATATATTTGATTATTATATTATATTATAAACTAATATTTATATAATGATACCGATATTATATATTTATTTATATATAGATTTAATTATTATATATATACTATTTATATAATTATGATATAGGTTATTAGTATATATATATAGTATATTTATTATATATTTATATTTAATAAATATTATTATTATATTATATATATTTTATTATTATATATAGTTATATATATATTATTATTATTATTAATAAGTGTATTTATTTATTATTTATCTGTAATTTAATCCCAAGTAATTATATATTATTATTATATATTATATAGTTATTTATATTATATTATATATATCAGGTTATATTGTAATTTATTATATATATATTATATTTATTATTATTATTATGAATATATAATAATATATCATATATATATATATATATATACAATATATATATTATTAATAATATAATATAAGCGAGTATCAAGGCTTGCTGGTGTATATATTTTATCCGCAACGACATTAAAGTGTGAGGATTTTACTGAACATCCGATTCTAAAATTCCAGTCCACGAGGCATTCACACTGAAAATGACTTTCTCATTCATTCGACTGAAATCTCCCAAATTCTTTAATTTTTTATTAAAATAAGGAGTTTTGCTTATTTCTTCACATAACCATTCAATAACAACTCCAAACTTCAAAATTACTTTCGGACACTTTGCCCTCTCACTTGTTGACAAAATAAACTGTATTGATATAAGAATAAACGAAAATGTATTGGAAAAGTCAAATCACAATGGTTGTTAGAATAGGCATAGGGTTGGGAAAATTTCGAGGGGGTGGAGTTGGAGAATTTTTCACAATTTTTCTTATATTGCCTTGGAAAGGTAAAATTTGAAAAGATATAAATTTTAAACTTCTCGAAATTTGTCGAGCTTGGAGTAATCTCCTCTATAACAAAAAGAATATCCAAATCTTTTTCGTCAAAGGAAATTCTATCTTAAAAAAGTAAGATTTTTAATCTAAAACTCTTTTTCTGCAGACGAATTAGTGTCTAGGAGTCTAAAGAAGAACGAAAAAGTAGGAGATTGGTTAAAGTATCTATTAAACAGATTCTTTAGGAGGTTCTATTTCCACCCATATTTTTACATTCCAACTCTCTTGAAAAATTTTAATTTATAGTCGTGGATACTCAAAAAGTTCACGAATGTTTCGTATGGAACGGCTGCTAAACGGGCCTTTAAATTAATAGATTATATTTATGAAGATAATTAATTTTACCGGTAGGAATAATGAGGTCAATGAACATCGTGTATTAGATACTTGTCAAGACATTACTATCATGTCTATTAATTTTTCTTTTCATATGCTTTTATTTTGTTTTGTAGCCTTTTCGTGTTTTCATATTTAAATAAAATGGCATGAGGTAAAATGATAATTGAGTTTAGATAGGTATTTTTTTTCCGATGTGGAAATAGTTTGAAATAAATTGGGATTATCGGTGGGTTAAGCGGAATGTTTATATTTGTTGTGAGATGTGTATGGGAGGATAACGAGACCGGTTGGGAGTGGAACGCAAAGAATTAAGTGCATTTGAAAGTCCACAGTTTACAAAGTGATATTGTTTGACACAGGAGAAAAAATGTTGAGTTTGGCAGATGGCGAGAAGATTAAAGGTGACTTACTAGAGGGTGGGAGGGATGATAGGTAGGGCGAGAGATCGTTATATTAGGGGAGAGACTGGAGTGAGTTGACACCACCTGGGCCAGGTACAATTCCATTCACAACAATATTTATTTATTAAATAATAAGAATTGGATGATATTATGTTAATTCTTGTTTTAATTTCTTTTCATCTTTTACACTTTACTTATTCATTTTAAAGCCAATCAACACGAACCCTCTCTAACATGACGATTTCTTTTACCTATAGTGTAGGATCACTGTCCACTCTTCTGTCCCGTGATTACTTCAGCTCTCTTCAGTGACTGTCGCGTACTCTCTCCTGTGATTGCCTTCGTCATCGTTTCCTTTCCTTAATTTAATGGTACAGAGCGGGGCAGGTAATGGCTGGGCTTCTTTTCTCTTAAACTTTTTTGTTCATACTTCTTCTACCTGCTTTATCTTTTTCATCGCTTGACTCTAGTTCGCACCTTTCTTACTCGCAATTCTTTGTCGCGTAAAAAAGGTAGATTAAAGATAGCAAAAGAAGAGAATATTATATCTATTTTACTATAATATTCTTACCTATTACTCTATATACTATCTTCTATCTATATTCTTCTATATATTATCTATATATATATTTATACTATACCTTTAGTATTTCCTCTATCTCTATCATTCTACTTTTCTCATGTTCTTGTCTTATTTATCAATTCTCTTAATATCTTCTCTATTATTCTTTCTATATTATCTTATAAAAAAAATTCTATTATTCTCTCTCTCTTCCTATCTTTTGTCTTCATTTACTTACTCTCTTTTCTCTTTTTATGGTTTTATTAAGAGTAAAAGTCATACCTTATCCATTATCTGTCCAGCTCACTTAGGCCACACTTAATCACTATCTACTGCAGTCAGTTCTATCACTGGTAAAGTATTGTATGGAATCATCCACATTTAGCCACTTTCCAAACTTTCTTTGACTTGCATATTTTCAAACGCCGCGTTTTTGAAACAATGTCGGGATCTTAATTTTATTATTCTATTATATATTATATATATTATATATTATATATCATATATATTATTACTATATATTATATTTACATTCTTTAATATATCTTCTACTTACTCTCTTCTTATTTATACGTATTACTATAACTCTTATCTATTATATATAATTATTTAATATCTTCATATCATCACTATACTAACATAACACACATCAACACATCTAACACTAATATTTAATGGAGGTAGTGGGGTAGTATTTTATAATAATATTAATATTAATATATCTTAATATAATATATTTATAATATATTATATGTGAGTGAGTAGAGTATATATGAAAATTACTATATTAATAGTATATCATAATATTATATATATATATATATATAATGTATTAATTAATATTAATAATTCCTCCTGAACATCACTAGCTGGTTTGTGTCCCATACATAATAATGCATCATGACTTCAGTAGCTAATATAACGGGGTTTACAAGGGGTATTAAATAAAATCTATAACGATTATATTTTAATAAAGATAAATTAAAGATAATACAATTTAAGCGGGTATTAGGTAATGTATAAGGGATGAAGGTACTCACGGTTGATAGCTTTTCCTAAGCTAGATTATAAAGATATCACGGGTGTAAAAAAAATATAATAATAATACTCTATATAATTATTTAAGCAGATGTAGAATAATATAAAATGTATATATATTATATTATTACAATATCATATTTTATATATATTTCAACAAAGCTATATTTTACTGTGATTAATGCATTTTACCTATACTAAAATAGTGCAAAAGTTATAGTTAATTTCAATATGGAACTTAAACTTTTTTTATTCTCATCTTATTATATTTTCCGTGCAATTTCGTGCAATTATACAGATGGTATTCTTAGAAGAGCTTATTTTTCTACTCAATAGATGCAGATGTTAGTAGAGCATATGATATGATAGGGCACAGAAATATTCCGAGCTAACATTAAATTAAGATGGCAGAATACGATTTTTCAGGTCCATCCTTTCGAATAAACTCTTATATTAAGTAAATTTATAGTATTCTTTTGAAGTATAGAGGATTTAGAAATATTAATGGGAATGTTAGATTTAAGTAGAGAAAAAATTCGTATAATCTGAATGTACATCTTTATTTTACATAAACTAAATTATAACAATCTAGAAAACATTAATCAGTCTTTAATCTAATTATTTCCATATCATTTTTTTTTTTTATCAATTTCTCTTACTTGTGCACCTCGCAATATATATATGCTTAAAATAGTTGCAAAATTGTTTTTTTTTTAACTGTTCTTTTGTTTTCTTATTTTCATTTTCGTTTTTCTTTATATTTCGTGACTTTGTTTCTGGATTAATTACGATCAACCTGTGCCTTGAACAAGTGTATACTGGGATGCATCTCATCATCTTATTTCATATAGTACTATGATTATACTAATATTAATATATATATTTAGTATATACATTTATGAGTGTGTGATATTAGATACATATAATATATGATACTATTATATATAATTTTATACATAAATATTATTATAAGAATACATATGTCTATCAATAAAGTTACCTAATAAGTGACTGACATATGACACAGGTACAAATAATATTTATAAAATTAGATATAATTAAGTATTATATATAGGTATAACTTTCAATAGTATATTTAATATATTCATTATTATATAATTAATAATAATCATATTTAATAATATATATAATATTATGTAATAATTAATATATTATATATATATATGAAGATATATTATAATATTATATTATATAATATAGATATGAGTTAATATATTAATATTATATATATATTTAATATATATTATTATATTAATATATATATCTATATATATATTATAATATGATGAAGAAATATGATTATATCTTACTACAAGGTGAATACTTACGAATCTACCTAGTCGTCAAACAGTATTGCTGCTAATAGACGATATGTTACAGGGTACTTACTTAATAAATGAATATAATATAAGTATTATAATATATATAATATATTAATATATTATTATATTATTATACTATATATAATATTAATATATATATATTTATGATATATTATATATTTAATATATAATTAGTATATTAATAATTATACATTATTATTTTATATATATATATATTATATTAATATTATATATATAATATTAATATATATATATATATTAATATATATGGATAATATATAATATATATTTAATTAATTATTATATTAATATATAAGTATATATATATATTATTATTATATTAGATATATAATCATATATATATATAATTAATTAAATATAATATTATATTAATAATTATATAAATATTAATATTATATATTATTAATATATTATATATTATATTATATATGAGAAATTAATTATATATGTATATATTTAAATTATATATATTATATATATATATTTTATATAATATAGACATGTGAGTGGGGTATTATACTATATATATATAAAAAAATATTAATATAATATTACATATGTTCATATAATTACTCCAATGTAATAAGAATATGGATATGAGCACAAAAGAATAGGGGAGAGTATATATTATAGTAAATAATAACTTATAGGCAGTAGATAATAACGTATATATTATATAATTATTATATTATATTATATATATTATATATATTATATGGGTGTGTTATATATATTATTTTATATGTATAATATTATATACTGTTATATAAAATGGATATAATATAAATTATATATATATATATATATATATATAGATATATATATATATACTTATATACTTATATAAAGGATAAAGTCCTACATTTACTAATGGACATTTGGTGAGCAAAATTGTTATCTTTATTTCCTCATATATATAATTTATATATATATACACTATATATATATATATATATATATATTATATATATTATATATTATATATATTATATTACTATATATATATATGAATATATATATAATATATTATATATATATATAAAGTAAAATGAT
>JABUQX010057108.1:0-5000 GCA_015478945.1 Trachelipus rathkii | reverse complement strand
GTCGGACTTTCTCTCAGGCTGATTCTTCTGATTACTCTTTCTTTGTAGGACTAACGAAAAACCTATTCGCGTCGAGATCAACCATTTCTTCAGGATTAGAGCTTTGTTGAGATTGATAATTATTGTTGCATCATTTCGCCTCCCGAACTCGGGGGCAATACTTCAGGCATAAACTCAGATAAACTCTCTATTGTACCATGTATGCGTATGCTTTTCAATTGTAAATGAGAAATTCATATTTCTTTCCTTTATTTAATCCAGAATAAAATAATAACTATAGAATAATATAATTCATTCATTTTTTTATTATATTATGCATTACTATTATTATTATTAATTATTATTATTATTATTACTTATTATCGTTTATTATTTGTAAAATAATTCATTCTTACTTCTTAATTTTTATTATTATTCATTATTATTTTATTATTATTATTATTTATTATTATTATTATTATTATTATTATTATTAATTATTATTATATATTATTACTGTTAATGCTATCGAATGATTCTTCGTCCACTAATAATAATAATATTTGAGTAAAATATTCTTAGCATTTTCTCTTCATGAGGCTGTGTGTGTGTCTACTTGCATCCATTACTTATCTTTCAGCCTTCTCCTCGATTGATCTCATTCATATGTCTTTCATCTCCCTGGAACTTCCTATATCTGAATCTCGGTACGCCTGCTATCAATATGTGTGTTTTCTCTCTATATATATCAATAATTATATTATTCTTTTATTTTATTATTAAAAATAATAATAATACTTTATTATTATTATTATTGATTATATATTTTATTATTATATTTCGATTTCTCCTTTCATTTGTTATAGTCCTCTCTGTCTTCGTCTTATCTCTCTCTAATATATATCTCTCATATATCTCTCTCTCTCTCTTATTATATGTGTGATGTGTGTTTTTGATACTCGTCACTCATGTTTTTTTATTTTTTATTATTATTATTATCTATTATTTTATTCTCTAACCCGCATTGTTCTCCCGTCTCTTTCTATCGATCTATGATATATATGCTGTCCCTTAATAAGTTTTCAGGGCAATGAGTTTTGGTGATGCAATAACTTACATATTTTATTTTTCTTGGGCTCTGTCGAAGAATACAAGGATATGGTGAATTGT
Organism: Trachelipus rathkii; assembly: GCA_015478945.1. NCBI lineage: Eukaryota > Metazoa > Arthropoda > Malacostraca > Isopoda > Trachelipodidae > Trachelipus > Trachelipus rathkii. Next base: position 3,851 of record JABUQX010057108.1, on the reverse strand, counting down.
TAAAAGGACATTTGTTTATAATATTCCTAAGCATTGACAGGCCGGATACGATTTAAGTAGTAGAAATAATATAAAGATACAATAACAAAAAAAAAAGTAAATAATATGATAAGAGATTATTCTACATTTCTTTTCAATCCCTCCATCAACTAATTGTTTTTGACTTCAAAGTTTTTAAAGTCAATTTTGCATTTATATAATAAGTGAAATGAAAAACAATAACATTTATCCAAAATGCAATCCATACACACAAAACACACAATATATATATATATATATATATATAATAATTATATATACTATGTGTACGTTATATATAATATATATACTATACATCATATATAATATATATAATACTATATATATAGTATTCTATATATTATATAAATATATATATATATATATATATATATATATAATATATATATATCTATATCTTAATTATATATATATATTATTTATATATCTATATAAATATTATATATCTATATATATATACCTTATTATTTTATTATATATTATATATTATATATTAAAGCACTTTCCTATACAACTTTTTTTATAATATTCATCTGAAACATTCCTCTTAAATATTGACACGAGTCGATTAAACAGCCTTTTACGACATAAATACTTTACTACTCAAAAGAAGAATCAAAATCGGGCGAGCTCTTTTAACCCTTTAAATGTTCACTTTTTTATTAATAGGGTCGTTTAATTAATTTACGTTTTCGCAATTTAAACATGCCTCATGCTTGTTGATCTTTAATTTTTTAACAGGGGATAAGTGAGATGCTTGTAACATATGGTTGTAATATTAATGGCTTGTTATGTCTTATATACTATGAATGAATGTGTGTGTGTGTATTTTTAACTTTAATAGTCTCTTGGAATTTATTAACTGTAGCATTCTTTCACCTTGCCGTCATCGTAACTGTCACCTCTCAAGTATAGGTGAGAGAGGTTACGTTCTTCCAGAAACAATTCACTAAAAATGTTACATCTACTATTGGTCTTAGTACGAAATATTTATAATATTATCGTTTAAAATTTTGTTTTCAGATTAGCATGAAAAGAGATTTTCCACGAGTACAGACGAGGACCACCTATAATAACTTTTTAATTTCACATATATAATAATTCTCCTCTATTCGTATGAGAAACTCACGTTCAGTCATAAATAAATAATATTCTAGATATAATCAATAATATTAGTAATAACAATAATAATAATAATCTTAGATTAATTCAATACATTATTGTCATCATCACTATCGTGTGTGGCGTGCATATAACACTCATAGTCATCACATAATAATATAATACATTCGTCATCTTAAATACATATATGTTTGGTCGCATGACTACACACTTATCGTGTGTTATATCTCTATATCCTCTTACTCAGCATTAATAATAATAATAATCATATAATAATATATAATCAATAATAATAATTACTTCAATAATAATACATAACTAATCACATAACTATCGTCTATGTACTCTACTAGTTATATTTCTAGCATATCTCACTACAGCGTGTGTGATGACTATATCAATATATTATAATATATAATAATAATGTAATAAAATATAAATATCATAATATAGATAATAATATAACATTATATAAATAATAATAATAATCGTTAATTAATATAATAATAATAATTTATTTAATGTCATGATCTGATGTGAATGTACTCTCTTATCTGTAGTCATCAGAACTCCAGTATACTATAAGTGATGTTTCCCCTGTATGAATACTGTCCTCACACATTCTTGGGTGGAATCGCGGTTCACCTCCTTTAGAGATAGAAGTTGATCTAGGTAAGGCTTATAAACATGTTCCATATTTGCTGACTCCCTATGACCCCTCTTTTTCTGCCGACTTTGACTGATGTGCCCTACTCCTTTTACATATAGTATAAATACACGGCAGGTGCTCGAGAGAATTAACCTACTTGCATTCCATTCCACCACTGTCGTCACTTACGTAACACAAAGAGTTGCATTTTCCACATGAAATTGTCGATGAATATATTGGACAATAAGGATCACTTGTTGTGAGCCTCCTTCTTTCCAAGTCACATCTGTTTTGTGACTTCTTGCGAGCTTCATCTCTCTCTCTGCATAACGCTAGTGATACTGAGTGTCTCTCATGTATTAAACTCCGCGTCGGCGCCACTTGAAGGGATTGCATTTTGGCAAGGACCATGGTGTTTACTTTCATGTTATTTGATTTTTGTTTTCTTTTGTAATTTTTTTATTTTATTTTTTTTTTGCCTCGTTTGAAAAGGACATCTGTCGAGTGGTGGTATATGTAAAAAAATGTATTTGTAAGATGGCTTATGGAACACTGGCATAGAACCGCGATTTATTTTTAGGTTAGAAATTGAAGTTCAGAAAAAAATGAATAAGCAAATGAGGAATAATTGAATATTTTATTTTATTAAGTCCAGATGAAAGGAAAATATATTGGGAATAGTTATAAAGAATGTGGACAATCTAAAGTGATATTTTAATTTAGAAAATAAAATTTTTAGGTAAGCTAAGTGACTTTAGCTGTAAAATTTTAAAATTAAATATGTTTAGTGAACTTTTACTGAGAAACTTATAAAATTGTGTGTGAGTTTAGCAAATTTTAACTGAGAAATATTATTATGTAACTTAGTGATTTTAGTACCGGTTTAGTAATATTTTAATAGAAAAGCATTAAACTTAGTGTAATTCAGAAAAAGAATTAGATGAACAGACTAAAGTAATTAAAGTTTTAAAATATTTAAAGATTATAATATGAAACAAAGTTCTGAAATTATGTGTTTATTATTCCAAATCATTAAAATACTATTTTTTATCATTAATAGATTTCCAGAATTTATTATTAAAATTTGCGAAATTTAATCATTAATTTAAAATTACACAAAAACTACATAGAAAAAGTTTAAACCATTAAAGTAAAAGAAAAAAAACTACTCCAATCTACTTATTTTATATGATTAATAAGGTGTGCAATTATTAAGAATATAGTTAATAGCTTTATAAGATATCTCTATTTGCATTTGTTAAATAATACAATAAACAGGAACTTCACAAATGATTATTTAACATTGCTTTACACTTACAGTCCAATTCAACGCATTATAAGATAAGCTATATAATTATATATATATTAATTTATATATTATTAATATGTTAATAATACTTATATAATGTATTTATATATATTATGCATATCTACCTATATATAGTTTATAAAAATATATTTATAGATGTCACAAATGACGCTCTTTACTCTATTCAAAAAGAAAGGGAAAAAGAGACATAAAACAGTTTTAGATACTGTAGTGGAGGAAATGTTTCATTATATTATACTATTATATAATATTATATATATATATAATCTATATTATATATATATATATTATGATATATTATATATATTATATATTCATATAATATAATTTATATATACAATAACATATATACTATATATATATACACGCTTCACCACTACCGCAGATATTGGCGAAAGAAGGGCTAAAAGGAAAACCAACCAAAAACAAAAACAAACAACAAAAGGAAAGTTACCCAACCATTCCATTACTAACACAATTCCCTCTCTCTCTCTCTCTACTTCTCTCTCTCTCTCTCTCTCTCCATCTCTTTCTCTCTCTCTGACTCTCTCTTTATATAGATCTATAAATATATATAATATATATAATATTATATATATATAATATATATATATATATATATATATATAATAATAATATATATTATACTTACATATATATATATATACTAATATATGAAGTCACAAAGAATTTTAATATAAAAATCTCTAT
>JABUQX010057107.1:0-13883 GCA_015478945.1 Trachelipus rathkii | reverse complement strand
GTACCCCCAATGGTTCAAAAAAACCAACAAAAAAACCCTGTGCGGGGAAGGAAAGTAAACAAGGGAACCTAATTTGTGGGCGGCTTTACGGGGAAAGGCAGTCATTTTTTGAGAAGGACAGTAAGGACAGGTATAGTTGTATATATTATATATTTATAGGGATGGTAATATTTAATATATTTATATATATTAGGGTTATATTTTATATTATTATATACTGCGGGTATATAATTATTTAGTGATTATAGAATTATATTTATATTAAGGTTATTTATCCCCCTTATCGGGATAGATTAGTAATGAGCTCACCCCCAATAAATAAATAATAAAAAATCTTTTTTTTATTATTTAGTCAGTGACGCCACCTTTGGCTCTCTCCCAGATCTGGAATTAAGGTGCGTAGGCATGTGCACTGGAAACAGAAAAGTAGTGGAAGAATTTTACTAAAATCGAAAAGAAAGGCCAGCCTTACACGCCCCTTTATACCTTTTAGTGAGAGCTTGTCGCAGTTTCAGAAAAATCACCCTAGAAGCTTCCACGAGCAATCCGCGAACGCGCCGCCTTAAACTACTCGAGCACTGTTCGTCGAAGTGGTAGGGATTTCATCCTATGGCCTAAGGGGCGGAAAGTGAGCCATAACGCCGGAGATACCTCAAAACTACAAAAAACCCACAATCACTCCTAATAACCCACCTTTCTTCTCGCCATCGAATAGCGAAGCACTCAGTGTTTCCTATTAGAAGTATTCCCGATCGTCTTGGGGATAAGCCCAACTTATTATATCTCGGTTTCCACAGACCGGAAATTGGTATTTTCGCGCGCAAGAAACTTCTCATACCTCCTATTAACATTCGCTTGACCTCAAGAAGGCTCGTCATTACATCCCTTTCCACAATGCATTCCATTATATACCGATCTCAAGGCGGATACTTTCATTTATTCTCCTCATTTACTCCTTCTATGGACTCTCCTCATCCACCATCATCACTCTTATCTACATTACTTTTATAAAATACATGCATTTTTATCAAATATCTACTCATCAACGGCTTTAGTCACACTCACACTATAGATTGTCTAATATAGAAAGACACATATACAATGGTAGAGCTCCAAATCCTTCTTATTCTCTGTGCCATTTAGTCTTTCTACTTACTTTATATCATTAAATTATAAGGTATTATATTTCTCTGAATTAACAATCCTCGGGTGGAGGGGGGTAGGTATATAGCAGGGGGTGAATCCTCATATGTAGTTTTATTTTATATATACTATTCAATAAAATATAATAAAAATAATATATAATATTATAATATAATATAGTAATATAGTACCCCGGTATAGTGGTTTGGTAGATATATAATAATATATAACTCACATAGTGATAGGTAGGAAGTACCTTCCTAAAGGCATTCTACAAGGTCATATTATGGATAAAGCGCTATATATAAAATAAAGTAGCTTATAATAAAAAACCTTTACATAAATTATATATATTATAATATTATTATATATATTATAATAAAATATAACAATATGAGGTATAGGCGGAATAGGGATAATAAATATGATGGTTCTGATGTTATTTCTTCGTATTTAATATTATTTTTATATATATATATAATAATTGGGCGGTGTTATATAATTATATATAGTGCAAATAATCATCTGATATATAAAGTGGGGATATAATATATTAATAATATATAAAGGAGGGTGATAGTGATAAATAATAAAATATAAAAGTATTCTTCCCCAACTAAGGGGTGATCTATAATAAATAAAATATATATATATACAATAAAAAAAGTGGAGAAAACTTTATATTATTATCTTTCATAATTTCTTTATTTTTTTGGATAAAGTGCAATGCTGAGGGGAACTATATATACCCCTTTTTATATATAAGGGTACAAATAATAAAACCCTACCTATAATATATTATTATTTGTTTTATATTTTATTATTATTGATAACTATATTATATATGAGTTATTAATTATATTGGGGGGTATAGTTTTATCCAGATAATAATGATGATACAATTCATTATATTATATTATTTTATATATTTTGGGGGGTTTATTTTTTATAATATTTATATTCAAATTATTATATGTTTATTAATATATACAATATAGGGGTAGGGCCTATATTTTATTTTTAGTTATAAAACTACATTTTATTATTCAATATAAATATTAATATAATATAATAAATACTTACAGGTGAGGGGTATATGAGGGTGAGTGATAGTGGTGTATAGAGGAGGGTGATAATAACCTGAGAAAACAAGTGAAATATATAATATATAAATAAAATCCATTTTCGGGGTAAATCAAATGAAATGTAGTTAGGAAAATAAAACCCCATGACACAAAATGATGATATATAATATAATATAATATAAAATAGTTTAATTTATGAATGGGCGGTATATTTAATTTTTTATAGTGAGAGTGAGAAAAATAGGTGATATAGGTGAGTGAAGTAGATATTATGCTTTTATTAAATACATAAGTGTGAGCGGCGTGGGTGGGTGGTTTCCTAAATAATAAATATAATAAATAGAAATTATTCACAGTGTGAAGGGATGAGTCGAGTTATTCCCGTCAAAAGGTAATATTGTTCAAAAAAAGGGTTGTATACTAAGAATCTGGTCCAGTCGGAATTTGGTCACGCGCAGGGTCAAAGAATAAAAAATTTGGGGTAATTTTACCGAGGGGGGTACGGAGTCTGGATTAATATATTTAAAAAGGACTCATTAACTTCCACTTTTATAGGGGCCAAAAAATTATTGTCGTGATCCAGTTTGTGTGTGTTAATTTTTTTCATCACAGATCAGACGAGCGGAAGGAAAGGGTAGCGGAGCGAAGAAAAATTTTTTTTGACCGAAACTCCACAAACCCTTGTTGTAAACTAAAGAGTAGCTCTTAAGGGACATCAGAGTGGTGTTGTTGATCCTCGCGATTTAGTACAAAATAATCCTCTTGCTATAGTGATATATGAAAGGTAAGATGAATACTGATAAAAAGAGCGTGATTTACAACTCTTGATGTTATTATCATTAGTATAATACTCTAAATTGAGGTATTATCATTTGCCATTTAGGAAATTCCATTGAACGATTTAGTAACAGGATCCATCTCGTGGCGAGGGGGAGAACATTAATATCAGATATCTGCGTGTTGTTTTTCAATGTCAAGAAGGAGAGTGGAGATTTGTTTATGAGAATAGGTGAAAGAGAGATATTATTAGTAGTGAATGAGAGGGAATGAATAGGCGGGCAAATAGTTTTTTCAACTGTTTTTTTAACCCTCCGGGGATGCTAGAGGAGGATCATTGGCTTGGGGTTCGCGTCAGCGAAGTTACGGTAGCAAAACTGCCCAATTCTACAGGAAGTGATCAATCACGGAGTATTGCCCGTGAATGATTTATTTATTAACAGATATTTAGGTATGTACTGAAACGGGGAGCAGCAGGGATAAGGGAATAAAGTTTATGTGAAATGGGATGCAAGTACGCAGATCTTTTTACTGTTTGATAACTAGGCGGGTAACCGTATATATGTACTATCATTGGTTGTTGGAGTTCCTTGTGATTGATGTGTCAAGCACAAGCAGGGATTCCTTCGAGGGTGCGTAGACAGGGAAGCTTTGGATGAGTCGAGGGAGGTATCGAGCCGCTCTTGTTATTTAAAATATCGCAGAGATGGAGGTAATTGTATTGAGAAATAGATATAAATGTTAGAATTACATATTAGTGAAATAATGAGATTAATTAGGGAAACAAGCAAGATCTTTTCAAACATGTTGTAACATAAGTACCTATTAAAGGGGCGGGAAACAATTGTTTTTGGTTCCTTGTGGATGATATTTAGTACCAAACAGTTACCGGCTCTGGGTGACAGAACTGTATCAGTCAGATATCAGCCGCTGCTTGTGTTTTATATGCGTAAAGAGGTATGGTGAGAAAAGGTGAGAAAGAGAATAAATTAGTGAAAATGAGCAGGTATAATTTTGAACAGCGTCTTGTGCGGAAAACTGTTTTGTGAGGACTAAGTGAGGCCAATAAAAGACATCATTAGTTATGAGTTCACTTGGAAGGATTTGAGTACAAAACATCCTTCTTCATAACAAGAGAAAATTTATACCATCCAGAAGGTCGAGGATACAACGATTACAACGAGTAGTATGCAGACAATGGAGGGAGTAGTGAGAGAGGTAGAGTGAGAGAAGAGAATATTAGTGAAATGAGATTTAAACTGCCAGAAACAAAGACCTAAAGACTCCAATCTCTAACTCTCTTACTTTAACACTCCCATCTTCTTCTAGACAGGAGGAAGGTATTATCATCAAGATATTACAGCGTTGTTTAAATATCGATTAAATATAAGAAAAAGTGTGAGGTTAAAATACGACGGGGATGGCACTTACGTGATATATTTATTTTACATCGATAATAACAGTCTGCGAACTGAACAAGCCTAACAATTACTCCCTACAAACTGAGGGATCCGGCCTGGGCGGATTTAAGTTTCAAACTCTTTTGCACTCTCAAAGGCCAATATGCCCCTTGTTCTCTGTATGTCCTCTGTGAGAAGGTAAGAGTGGTATTGAAAATAGATAAAAAGAGAAATAATTAGTGAATGAGAGTTCATTAAACAGCGCAGTCTCACTCTGTTATGTAATTAAAGTTTATAGATCACTTATATTCGTATAGTAGTAGTATGTTTATTACTTTAAGTTAAACAGAAGGGCATAAAGGTTAAATTCAGAGAGAAAGTTCATAAATATTTTGGAATTCCTTAGACAGCAAGGAATAAAATAACATTTTACATGTTTGTCTTTAACTTTAAAATTTATTTAAACTTATTTGATGGTAAAACTTTAGTTGAATGTTTGTGCAACCCATAAAGTTTTAGTGATTATGTTACAAAATATTATCTTGATTTAATAACTGGGGTGGACGTAATTCAAATTAAAAAATAAAAAATTCTTTTGAGTAGTACTCTCCAATATAAAGGTTCTTAACCTATATTGGCCACGTATTAAATTCCACATGATCAACTTCTCGACTCACGGGTCTATTTTGAAATTAAAAATGCTACTGTAATAATATTAAGTTCAGTAATTATTAATTATTGCTGCGTAAAAATACTACTACATTGTATACATGCTCGTGCTTTACAAGCGTTAAACAAAGGTTTAAAAAATTAAAATTTTTAAAATCCTTAGCAACCAAGTCTTTTTGGCGACCTATAGGTTAAGAAATCTTATTCTAATAAATCCTAAATTGTAAATGAGACTTTCCTATTGTTTGGTGATATAACGTCTCGTTTAAGGGTATTACATTGATAGGAATAGTTATTTAACGTCAAAGTTCAATTTTTTAAGACAACCTTCAAACCCAGACAACGTTTAAACTCTGACTATTGGCTGGAAAATTTTATGGTTACAGTAATTAGACTCCGTCATTTATGGATGCATCTTTACTAAAATTTAGGTAATAGTTGAGATTAGCGGATTCTGACAAAAATATTGAAATTTTTTCGATAAGTTTTTTCCTTTATATCTTTCGTCCCCATGTAAAAGGCCTAAAAAGCGCAGCCAAACCTCTATATAAATTTAATCGATCTACCAATTTTGTTTAAATTCTGTTTATGACCCATTAAGGTTAGGCTATGATAGGTTTTGTTAAGTAAACACAGAAAATTTGTTTATACTTAAAGCTTATAACCTTACAGATTTTTCGAACCTAAAATATATAATTGATGAAATATTTTAATAACATTGTGTGGCCGATTGTTTCATACCAATATCAAAAACGGTGATTTTTAAAAATATCGATTTTTTTTTAGAATCCGTTGATCTCGGCTATCACCAAAATTAATCTTCATTTAAAACTTTCAATTCAGTTCAATAATGGTAACTGAAAACAATTAAGGTTTCCAATTAAAGTTTTGATGAGAGAAATATTATTTATTAAAATACAAAGATTTAATATTAAAATCCAAACTTATGTTAAGAATAAATATTAGATTTAAATTTGAATGATTTTCATGATCTCGTCCATTCCAATTGTACTTAAGAAAATATTATAGTAAACTTCACTTCCGAGCATTCCTGATGGAGAAGTAAAAGTGAAATCAAATTGCATGTTAATCGATAAGTTTTCTTCCCCATTGGGGGAGTTCCTTTTCTATTGATTTTGGGTCTTTTGTTTTTAATTTTCAAGCATTATCTAATCTTTGAAACTTCGATCAATTTTTGGTACTTTTCTTTCAGACTTTCTTTCAGGTTTTGAAGTCATTTCCAATAAATTTTGGCTATATGCTTCAAAATTTTGGATATTTTTTTTTAGTTTTGGGTCAAATTTACCATGGGTTTGTCTAATTTCTTCGTGAATGTTTTGGGACATTTCTTTTAACCTTTTAATCTTTTCCTCCATGTTTTGGGGGCCTCCTTTCAGGTTTTGGAGATTTTCATTTTCAGACATGTTTTGTGGTATTCTGAATATCCAAAAATTTAAGACAAAATCTGACACACGTGACTGTAAATTTCCCATTGATGATATTACTACAGTGACGAAGCAACCGTTTATGCACGATTTTCAAACTGATTCACACATTCAATAATTACTTTCCATAAAGTAAAACTCCTTCCAATACACAAAAAAAAAAATAGTCATATAGTAAAAATTAATGGGTAATTAATACTGCTAAACAAATTCTTATAAAAGTTTCATTTGGATGAAACTAAGAATACAAAAAGATAATATAAATAGTTGGTTGTTATATATATATATATATATATATATATATATATATATATATATATATATATATATATATATATATATATATATATATATATATATATATATATATATATATATATATATATATATATATATATATATCTTAAACAAAGAACATAAAGTGGGAAGGTAAAGAATTACTGCCTTCTCCGATCAATCCAACTGCATGTTGGGTGGGGAAATGGTGCGACAATATGCTCAATACTCTACGACTGGAGCCATCCTCAACCAAAAAAAGTTGAGTTCAAGAACAGTTTTAGCATCGAGTTCCCTTCATAAAGTGACATCAACAAACCAATGCCTATCCTCGTTCTAATATATGTAGTTGTTAAATATTTGTATAATCGCAATTTATTATTTAGATCTTAAACAAAGGACATAAATTAAAGGTAAAGAATTACTGCCTTCTCCGGATTGAACCACCGCATGTTGCGAAAACTGTTCTTGAACTCAACTTTTTTGGTTGAGGGATAGCTCCGTAAAGCATAGACCATATTGTCCTCATTTCGCAACATGTGGTTCAATCCCGGAGAAGGCAAATAACTTTTACCTTCCCACTTTATGTTCTTTGTTTAAGATCTAAATAATAAATTACCATTACGACAATATTTAACAACTATATATATATATATATATATATATATATATATATATATATATATATATATATATATATATATATATATATATATATATTTATATAAATAAATATATATATATATATATATATATATATATATATATATAATCATTTATTAAGGTCAAGAAACAGAAATATTTTAGCTGAAAATAGCATTAAATTCTTTTATTTCTCCGAAATAATATTTTTTTTCCTTGTTCTCAAGGAGCTCTGTTTTAACTTTTATCTTTTATCAGTAGGCAAAGGGTGGTCTATTTTGCCGGATATTCCGAGACATTCCTGTTATATTCGGCATGTTTGAACAACACATAAAAAAGATTCGTAAATTTTCAATCATGAATTAAAAGCAGTATTTTTCTTACAACTATCTTTCTCTCTATTAAAAACCAGAAACACCTAGATCTGGTTCTCATTCATCTAGTACTAGTATTGGTTATAAAAGTGCTCTGTAAAACCTTATATGATAGAATGGTAGATAGGTAGGCAATTGTAAGTATAAGTTAGTCTGAACAAAATTTTATATCATTATATAAAATTTTTTATATAAAATTTCTATCTATTTTCAGCTATGTGGTTTTAAATTTTAAATCTTAAATTTTAGTTTTTAATTCTAGATCTTAGACCTTAATACTAAATTTAAATTAGAGATCCAATTTGTTGCTTTAAAATGTTTAATATAAATGGGGCTAAATTTGATAATAATTGCCAATTTTAGTATTTCACACCATATTTTATTTAATCAAAAAAATTATTTTCACAGAACATGAATTTTAGTGAATATATTTCATTGCAAATGCAAATATTATATAATTAGATTTAATATGTATTATTAATTGGGCTGTTAATATAAGGATAATATATTTCCGGTTGTCATTTTTTAATTTGATTTTAATACTAAAGGGAGCAAAATATTAAACTACAGAAAGAAATTATCCGTGTCTCTTTTTATTAAAATAATTTATCTAATGATTTACGTAGAAACTGAATAAAAAACATTCTAGAAGGGAAGAGTAATATTAGATATAATATGCAGAAAATAAAAGTCTCTAAAAGTCTTATATCCATTACGTTAGAATATTATTTATAACTGGATTGGAGATAAGAATCTGTTCTTCTATTCAATTAAATATCGTAAATGTTTCAAACAGAATAAAAAAGAATTGCCTCAGAGACAAAATACCTATTAATAAAGAATTAATACAAAAACTCTTGAATAAATATACTAAAGGACTAATATCTAGCAGCAGAGGATTTTGTTATTCCCAGATAACCATATCAAGAGGTAGATTAGGAGTTGATTGAATTACAGAGTAATATTTCTTTAATATTATTTCTCCTAAAAAGAAGATTTATTTATGCATTCTATTGAAGGATTTAGATGTCTTTAGAAATATATCTTGGTAAATTATATCATTGCGTATATGTATTAGTGATGGATATGACATCCACATCAATATCCGGTTCATTGAAAATTACTTTATTCATGTCGCATCCATGTCCTCCATAACGCTTTGTCACATCCCCATCATCACGTCGCATCTCTTTGAAAAATGAAGATGTTGAGGATGTCTACATTTGATTTTGATTAAATGCATATAAAATATATATTTGGCATCTTTATATGAGTTGCGGAATAATTATCTTTTAACCTAGATGTATAAATATATATATATATATATATATATATATATATATATATATATATATATATATATATATATATATATAATAATATCATATATATATATCATCTTAATTATATATATATGTAATAATATATAATAATATATATACAGTGCTCATATATATATATATATATATATATATATATTATATATCATACTATATATATATAATATATATATAATAATATATGTATATATATATATATATTTATAATATATTATATATATAATAACAACTAATATATATATATATATATATATATATATATAATATATATATAATAATAATAATAATAATAATAATATAATAATAATATGTATATATATACTATGCTCAATATAATATATATATATATATATATATATATATCGTCATGTCATGTCATGTCCATCACTAATCAGCATATATATATATATAACATATATATATATATATGCTAATATGTAATATATATATATATATATATACTATTTCATCTATATATATATATATATATATATATATATATATATATATATATATATATATATATATCTTACTACCTCTCGAGACCTGAACTTATATCTTCTTAATCCAATCTTTACAGGTAATCTATTTGGGAGTTTCAGCATTACACAACACTGAATGGTTGAGGATACTCATGCTAGTTCTGCAGGTGGAGGAGGCGAATCATGCAGCATTCTCAGTCTGGAGCAACAAGTAGTAACCGACCAGGGGTTTGAACGCCTCCGCGCAGACCATGGAGGACAGAGATGTTGAAGCTTTAGGCAGATATAATCTATGTATGGGTTAAACTCGAAACAGGGTAAATTTCAAGTCAGTGGGATGTATGTGAAGGGGTCGCCCTGAGGGTGGACGCTGATATTGCGCGCTTACGCCCGCGTTGCGCTCACAGAGAGGAAACAAGATTGGGCCTAAATGGCGATTAGGCTCGAGCGAGAGATGACGTAATCGATCGTAGGCGAATTACGATCATGCAAACGCGCCTACATACATACACATACGCGTGGTATTATTATTATCGCTTCTGAGTTGTGTTTGAAGCGCCATGCATATTAGCGGCTCCAGTCACACTGCTGCACTGCACCGGTCGCCTGCCTACGCACCGCTCCTCTGACCGAACATATCTGCCTGGACAGAGTTATCGTGTCGTGATAAAGATGGTGGTGATGGATCAGACTTGTAAACCTCTGTGACAATGTTGCATCCCCATGGAGTCCAGGGGACATCACCCCATTAAAAAATCAGAGTGTTAGTAGAAATTTTGAAATTTGGTGAGGAAGGAGATTAAGTGTATTTCTAGAAAGAAGTTGATGTGAGTCAATTGAGTTAAACTCAGCTTTTAGTGCTGGAGCCTAGAACGAGTTATTAACAGTCATTATAACAACAATATAGGGTGTGCTTACTGTATATTTATTTAAGATTGTAAGTTTTAAAATAGTTTTCTAGAATACATCACGAAAATCATTCATTTCACCATTTTATTCAGATCAAGATCGTCTTTTGTTTATCTTTTACAATTATGTTTTTTTCATGCCTAAACGGTGATCATTAAATCAAACCTCCGGTAACCCCATCAATACCCTATGATTGATCTGATCTGTGGTCTGTTGATTAGATCTGTTTACAAAAATTGCGTTTTTGTACTAATAAATCAGTAAATCAAACCTAATCAGCTGCCCTCTTGATGTGATCTATTGATCTGTCAGTCTATTGATCCTGATGATCCTGGTTAAGGTTCCGATGCGCTAAAGGTATATAAACTTTTCAAATCAAAAAACAATCAGCAATCAAACACCGCCAACCGCAACCCGCCACCTTCCTGTCCAGTTGTGATCTAGTAGTCTATTGGTCTATTAGTTAAGTCGATTTTAAAATTGTAACGTTTTACGCCACCTAAGCCAAATAAATCAGTAAATCAAGCCACCATCCCAACCCCCCATCCCTGCCCTCACCGTGCATCCTTGAACAGGTGATCTATTTAGTCTAGTGATTCAGAGTCACATTCGATATCTATTACCGGACCATGCCAACATAAATTCAGTTCTTTGCAAAGATCAATCAATATATATTAACGTAACAAGTTTTCACATTAATAAAACTTACTTAGCATCATCTGAACTATGAATATAACCCACAAAGACAAACCTGACACGCCTTAAAAATGAATAAACTGTTAACGTTAACAAAGTTCCACACTTAACACCAGTAAAGTAACTAACACTGATGCAAAACGTAACCTATTCTTACTTTTTTCAAGCATATCTCTAACATATTATCGTTAACCTTACACTGACATAGTAACATTTAGCAAAATTTATCACAACATTGGTTAAATTTATCATACTGATCAACGAATATTTTCTAACAAAAAAGGTTTCCACATCAATAAAGCTAACATGGCATTACCGCAGACCAGAAAATAATGTACAAAGACAAACCTTTCACACACACACACGAATAAACTGTTAACATTAACAGTTCCAAACTTAACACCAGTAAAGTAAACATTCCATGCAAAACGTAACCTATTCCTACTTTCAAGGATATCTCTACCATATTAACGTTAATCTTACACCGACACAGTAACATTTAGCAAAAATTTATCACAACACTGGTTAATTATCATACAGACCAACGACTATATGCTAACGTAACAAAGGTTTCACATCAATAAAACTAACAAGGCGTAACATGAACTAAAGAAAATAATGTACAAAGACAAACCTAACACAACTTACACACGAATAAACTGTTAACATTAACAAAGTTCCATAACATAAGTAGCTAACATAACATCCAAAAACGTAACTTATTCACATTTAGTCAAGCATGTCTCAACATAACAATGTTAGTTTTACATTAACATGGTAATATTAACAAAAATTTGCCATAGCCTTGTGTAATTATCATAGACCAGCGAAAGTATGCTAACGTAACAAAAGTTTTCCATTAATAAAACCGCCGTAACTTGGCTGGAACTAAGAATATAATATATACGACAAGCCTGGCTTGCATCTTAAGCAAGAATAAACTGCTAACGTTAACAAAGGTTCAAACTTATCAACAGTAAAGTAACTAACAAGACATACAAAACATAATCCATTCGTCTTTATCAAACATATCTCCAACATGACAATGATAATTTTACATTAACAGTAATATTTAACAAAAAAATTTAACATAACCTAACCTAACCAGCATAATACCTAATGGGTAAAGACAAACAAAGTAAAGTTTTTATTCTCTGTAAAACTAAACTATGAACATAACATACCTTAACTTTACAACTGACTGCACGAATAAACAACCAACCCCATCATCTTAAACAACTCAAATATTACATAGGGGACAATAAACAAGTTTTCAGGTGTATAACATATAATTTCCAATAAAGAGAACATTAAATAAATAAATACATTCAAACATATAAGTTTTATTTTTAAATATATTAATCCATCTAATCAGGGGACATAGGATTCTGTATAAATTGAACAAGTTCTATATGTTTCTCCAGAGATTCAATTCGCCGAAAGGATGTAACTCAATACAACTCGGCACTAAACCATTTTCTGCATATTTCAGGTTTCTTGGCACTCCACTCGCTCACGCCAGAAAGTAAACATCTGGTTGATAGTTGTAATGCATTTCTGTATACCAAAACGCCATGCCCGGAAATACATGTTTCAGTGTAATATCGCGTAGATTGCAGGCTATATGAATTAGTCTCGAAATTGTTGTCTATCCAACATCTTTAAGATGAGACTTTAAGTCGTTTTCATATCCGTCAGCTATTATGCTCAGATGGCTGAACAGTGACCATACACGTGCGCATGAGATAGGCAGCATCATTGGGTTGTAGTTGCGTACATCAGCGCGCAACATTATCGAATGCGTGAATGCAACATCTATTCTATTATAGCCTCGGCTATCACCTCAGTTTCAGCAGGGAGGCAGTGCCTCAGATGACTGCTCTAGTGCTTTAAGCTTCAACGCTTAATGGTAATCTTGAAATTCAACCGACGTAGCAAGGTCTATTGCTTTATAATTGGAATACAGGTAATATTGCTTTCCATTCGTTTGCGAAAAATGTAATAGACATCGTTGATTATTACGAAGGTCCTCGATAAAGGGATTCGTAAGAAAACAGAAATAGGGTCATCATACCAGCACAGCGAAAAATGTCTTACTGACGAAATTCGTATGTATAAACAGATCTAAAGGTAATGAGATTCTTTCTTTCAACCAATCAGAGAAAGAATTAAACAAGAATACGTGTACGAATGAACTATATTGATTCAAAGGGTATATATTGTCATTGAACAGCAGCTTAACAACAACAATAACATAGTGCAAAAATAAGTTCTTTATATACTAATAACGGATATATGCTAACGTAACATTGTTTTAACATTAATAAAGCTAACCATATAACCTGAACAAAGAATATAATGTACAATGACAAACCCTAAACAGCCACCATACGTACAGATAAGCTACTACTTTTTTATTATGGGTTCTACTTTAACACCTTTTAAGTAACTAACATTACATACAAAGCTTATACTATTCATACTTTTTCAAACCTATCTCTAACATAGTAACGTTAATTTCACGCTGATACAGTAATATTTATAGATTATCATAACCTTGTTTATCATACAGTTAACGAATAACTTTAAACAAAACAAAGGTTTTATCCAAACATAACACAAAAATAAGGTCTTTATATACTAAC
>JABUQX010057106.1:17500-20000 GCA_015478945.1 Trachelipus rathkii | reverse complement strand
CCATCGTCGCCTCTCCGCTCTTGATCATTTCACTAGTAATTTCATCTATACTGCAAGATTACCATTCTTTCACTTTCTCACTCTACGCCATACTCCTCCTTACTAATCAACCTCATCCCCAAGTACCTATTCCTTCTTTGTACCATCAAACCACACCACATTCACTAACACTCATCATTACTGTTAATAATTGTGCATTGATTCTTCGAAGTGTTCTTTCCACACTACCCTCAACAACCATTTCATCAGTTACAAAAGCACCTATCCCTATTCATTATTCTAAGCAGATTTCCCCCTTATTCTCATTCTTAACCTTTCGCGGTTCCTTCCAGAAGAGCTTTCCTATTCCCATTGTATGTCCTCATTCATCCTCCCCTTCCAAACTGTTCAATTACCTCTTGCTTTTCTCCTACGTATGCACGCTTTTAGTATTTCTTTTTTCCTCCTAATATAATTCCAAGCATCTTCTTATTGAAACTTCATCATTTGCTTTTATTACATTCCAACCACGCTTCTTTTTTTACCTTTAACGCTTTCCATCACCTCTTTCATTCACCATGTCGCTGTTAACTGGTCATTAACTTCCTACTTTACATATCCACACACTTCCTTTGCACTACTAACAATTGCTCCTTCATTTGCACCCCAGATTTTTTCAGTATCAACTTGTTCACATTCAAATCGATTTAACTAGGCGAGCGCTCTTACTACTTATCCTTAATTGTCTGCTCACTTAACTTCTCACCTCTTAATGTTACTCACTTCCTTTCGTATCACCTCCTCTCCATCGCAAAGCCCGGCAACTAACTAATTTTACATAGAACAACATAATGATCCGATAATCCATTCCTAAACCCCTCACCGATTTAACATCCAACACATATTTCAACATCTCCTCTTCACCAACAAAATCAATCATACTTTTTCACTTCGATAAACCAATTTTCTACTACACCAACTCTAGTACTACTTATGGATACTCTGTGTTTTTAAAGAAAGTAAATTACTTACACCACATACTCTCCCTCACAGAAATCATCACCTTAATACCATTCTTCATTTTCTTCTCTCCGCCACCCCAAAACCAACCTGTTTATTACATCCCTTTTTTGATCACACATATCCAACCATTCAGGTCGCCCCAACCACTATCAAATCTGAAGCTCTACTCACCCATCCAGAAACATCATTCAGAATTATCCCAAAAAATTCGTAACTCCTCTTCAACGTTTACCCTCAGATGGCCAGTACGTCACAATCCACAGCATTACTTGACCTTTTCAACTTAAATTTAATCCATTAGAATTCTAAGGAACTAACACAACACAAAGTCTACCATAGCTTTGTAACCACAGGTCACTCATCAAAATTGCAACTCTTCTCTCCTCTTCTATTTCTCTTCCACACCAGCAGCGCAACACCAATTTCACACCCACCACTCAATTCACCATTTTCTTTTATCTTTGTTTCAGTCACCGCGACAATCAAATTTGCCCTTTCTAAATACATCCTTCACCTCTCTCCTCTTCTCCTCCACATTTATTCCTCTGACATTCCATGTACCCATACGATTCATACAATTTCGACGAAAAAATTAAGAAGGTCGTTTACGGCCGAAAAAAAAAAAAAAAAAAAAATTTTTCCCCCCCCAAACGAACCATCTCCGAGGCATGCATCAGCATTCCTAGCAAGAGATAGGTGGTATGGGCAGCCAACCGCAAACTACCACCGCCCCTTTAGTCGAACTTCTACGACACGCAGGAACATACGATTGTGGGCAATTCTTTTCTCCCCCGCACACAGGGATATATGAGTAGTAGGGACGTCTGTAAGGTGTTATCTGAAGGTGGGGTGTGTACTTTAATCATGTGTATATGATATGTGGGGATAAATGGTGGTTAGTAATATGTTGCCTGGAGGATGAGTGTGTGAAGAATATGAACGCAAAAGAGAAAGACTCACCAATTAAATATGATATATATACTATATATATATATATTATATATATATATATATATTATTTATATATATATAAACTTGCTTGATTTATTTATTTATTTATATTATATCTATATATGTATCTTAATTTAATTTAATAAATTCAAACTTTTTAAAAATTTATATATATATATATATATATATATTTTGGCACTTCAGCACTCTATATTTTTAAATATATATAATATATATATATATTATATATATATATATATATATATATATATATATATATATATATATATATATATTATATATATATATATAATATATATATATATATATAATATATAAATATATATATATATATATATATATATATATATATATATATACATATATAATATATATATATATGATATATATATATAAATATATATTAAATAATATATATATATATATTATATATAAATATTTATTATATATATATATATATTATATATATATATATACAAATATGAATATATATATATATATATATATATATATATATATATAATAT
>JABUQX010057106.1:0-12500 GCA_015478945.1 Trachelipus rathkii | reverse complement strand
AAGTGTCTTGGCAGGTTCTGGAGTTGATTGGAGACCTTTTAAGAATTGAATTGAAGGTATTTTCAATTTTAACGCTATCACTGTTTACTCTTTTGTTGATATCTTTTCGAGTACAATGGAGCAGTCAAAAAAATAATAACTTTAAAACGATAATTATAGCATTAAATACTTTTCGTATAGAGCAAGACTTTTGAGACACCTACATATATATATATATATATATATATATATATATATATATATATATATATATATATATATAGTATATATATATATATATATATATATATATATATATATATATATATATATATATATATATATATATATATATATACCTTTGAGACACACACACACACACACACACACACACACACACACACACACATATATATATATATATAGTATATATACGTTGCTATATATATATATATATATATATATATATATATATATATATATTTAAGTTAGAGATTCATTTTTGCAAAATAATTTACCAAAGAATTTGGCAAAATATTCAGGACACTAACATGGGAGGTTATGGATATCAACATAAAATATTGTAGAATTGCTGATGATTTTGTTTTCCTTGTCAGATATTTAGGAATTACAAAGAGTTATTGATGGTAACAGAGCTAAAGAGAACTAACAAACCAGTTAAATTAAACTTGAACTTAAATTTGAAAATGGAAATTGATATTCATAAAACATACAACCCCCAGCAAAAATTCCTCAACACTCAATATTAGAGTAAATTGATAAATACTCCTTTATTGGAGAACTTAAGACTACAAATGATAAACATACAAGTAAAACCCAATAAATTTTATACTTTTTTGAAAAAAAGAATAGCATGTAAGCAGTCTGTATTTCCTAAAAATGAAATTATCAAAAGAAATGACCATGTAAAAGAGCTGCAGCAGACTCACTATATTATATTGTCAAACAAACGAGTAAAATGTTAATTTCTGAAGTATTTAAATAAAAGAGGCCTCTGTCCTGCAGTGTGCAAATGCAGACTGCTGACGAAATATATACAAAGAAATATTAATTTCTCCTGCGAGTTTCGAATCCGAGCCCAATAAGTTGTTAAACAAGTATCTTACCACTAGACCACGATAGGCTAAAAGAAAGCTCAACTTTGAAAGAATACTTTCTTTCCAAAGAAAGGCAATGATTTATCATTGACAAGCTTTCCTGTTCACACTCTAGTCAAGGGTCAAGCACTGTTTGACCCTGTTCGGTCACAAGAAATTTGAAAATAAACATTTAGAGGATCTGAACGAGAAAGAAAACGAAAGAGAAATTCTTCACCAACACTTTCTCCAAGTACACCACTAACTGGGACTCTGAGTATAGTTATTGCATCCAATAGTGACGATAAAGAGGAGAATTTCGCAAGCAGCATATCATTGGGCTATGTAGAAAAGTATTCCAAAGAAAAAAAAGATTTTATCCACAGGAAGGTGCTTTAAAATGATGGAAGCATAAAAACAAAGAATAATCCAGATTTGGCAGGAGTTGCTTGCACAATCCTAGGCTACCCTCAGAGCACTGTTGCCTGTGAATATCCTTTCAGTGGAGCTGGACATATCTATAAAGATAGACGTACACGGCTTCATGAAAATAGTTCCGAAACCTCTATTTTTAAAGCATAACCAAACCATAATAAAATTTAAGTATTAACAAAGAATAAAAAAAGTGAATAACTTTTCATAAGAGTGGGGGCTGGGGTAATTGGTTATTGGGAAACATTAAGACTTGGGTCCCCGTCCCGTATCCTAGAAACCCACAATATATGCGTAGCAAAATCGCTTTATAATTTTACACAGATTCTTACGGAGGTGAGGGGTAAATCCAATGCCATCATATATATATATATATATATATATATATATATATATATATATATATATATATATATATATATATATATATATATATATATATATATATATATATATATATATATATATATATATATATATTATAGGGTTATCCCTATGTGGGAGTGAAAGAATTCCCATAACATAAGTTTTATGTCGTAAGAGGTGACTAAAAGGACAGTGGTTGCTGGGTTGAGGGACCGCTACTACTTATTTAAAATCTAGGATTGCTCATGCATGCCTCAGACCTGGTCGTGATAGCCATAAGAGAACTTGTTCCTTTCGGTGAAACTGTATGAAACGTCTTTGAACATGGAATATTATTAGAGGAATAAATGGCGAGGAGAAGAGGGTAGAGGTGATGGATGTATTTAGAAAGAGTAAATTTGATCAGCTTGTAACTGAGACAAAGATAAAAGGAAGTAGTGAAGACGAATGGTGTTGGGTGAAATGTGTGTGTGCGTGTGTGTGTGCAGGAGTGGAGAGGAAGGATACGGGATGAAAAGGAGTTGCGATTCTGTTGAGTGATTTTTGAGAAAGAGCTATGGTGGATTTTATTTGTGTGAGTAATAAAATACTAATTGTTAAATTTGCCTTTGAGGAGGTTAGGGTATATGTGGATTAGGGTATATGATCGAAAGAGGGATGGTATGTGATGTGCCTTTGGGGTTGCAGGAGAAAATGAGAATGATATTAAGATGATTGATTTCTTTTAGGAGAGAGGTATTTGTGTAAAAATATACATTTATTAACACAATACTATTCATAAGCATACGAGAATTGGCATAGGTAGAAATGATGTTGAAGTGAAGAGAATGATTGGTTTGGTTTGGTGAATAAGATGTTGAAGTATGAGATGAATGCTAAATAAGTAAGAGTTTTTAGGGATGGGAATATCAGATCATTATGTTCTTTTATTCAAAATTAAGTTAGTGGGGGCATTTATGGAGAGGAATGAAAAAAATTAAATAAGTTGGGAAAATTATGTGAGAAGTTAAATGAGCAATTTTATAGGAAAAAGTATGTGAGAGCACTCTCAAATGAGTCAATTGAATTTAAACAATATGAAATTGAGCAATTCTGGACACAAATGAAGGAAACGTTTTCTACTGGTGCAAGAGAAATTTGTGAGTGTGCTAAAGTAGGAAGTAAGAATAGAAAAGGAGAATGGTGGAATGAAAAGATGATGCAAGCTGTAAAAAATTTTAAAAAAGAGGCGTGGTTGGGCGTATTAAAAGCTAATGTTGATATTTCGAAAGAAAGGTGTATGCAAATATATAGGGAGAAAAGAGAAATGCTAAAAATTTTATACGTAGAAAATAAGGAGGTAAATGAATAGTTTGAATGAAGGATGAATTGCGACTTACAAGGGAAGTTCTTTTGGAAGAAAGTATGAAATGTTAAGAAAGAGAGTAAGGGAAATCTTCATAGAATAATCAATAGGGATGATGCTTTTATGACTGATGGACATGAAGAGATTGTGGAGGTAACATTTGGAAAATCTGCATAACATTGGCAGTGACGATCAGAAATGAATGTGTGTTGGTTTGATGGTGTAAGAAGAGGTAGGCATTATGGTGATGAATTAATTAGTAGAGAGGAGGTAATAGGTAAAATGAGAAAGTTGAAATATGTTAAATAAACAGGTATAGATGAAATTACTTGTGAAACTTATGAAAAAGTGAGATTTCGATTGACTGGATATGGAAGTTGTGTATTAAAGCGTTTGTGGAGGGTGTAGATCTGGAGACTGGAGAAAAGCAGTGATAGCGCCCTTGTATAATGGTAAGAGAGATAAGGGACACTATAAATTAGAGGGGAATTAGCTTATTGAGCGATATTGATTGCTGAAGATCGAAGTTCATTTAGAATTGTTATAGAAAGTGAAGATGAAATTTTACAAATGAGTGAGAAAATGAGAGAGAAGATGAAGAAAACAATTTTTAGGTTTTATAATTATGCAACAGTTGTAAGACAGAAATAATATGAAAGCTCTATGGCAGGTATTAATTATATATGGTTTAGGTGGTAATTTTCAAAATATAATTAAATGCATATATGTCGATACTAAAGGGTGAGTAAGAACAATGGAGTAGAGAGTGAAGGTTTAATATTAATAGTGGAGTTGAGAGGGAATGGCTTAATATTAATTGTGGAGTGAGTCAGGGATATGCATTTACTACATGGTTATTTTATTTGTGTATAAATGGGGTGATGAAAAAATTTAAGATAGAGGTGGTAGGGAAGGGGTTAGACAAATGGAGTATGGAAGAGAGTTGAGGGCGTCCTGCTTATTGCACGCGGATCATTTGGTTTTGTGTGGTGAATATGAAGAAAGTTTAAGAGGATTAAGGGGAGACTTCATAGCAAAATCTCAACTATTCCAAACCGATAAAATAAATGTTTTTTTGATGAACAACTATGATATCTTTAATTTTATGAAAAAAACAAACAAAAAAAAAACTGTTCGTTTTTGAACAGTTTTAGGGTGAAGAGAGGAATTTTTTTTTTTTTAATTTTTTTTTCCCCCATTTAGCCACAAAAACGGCCATAAAATCTTTAATTTTCCAAGATATTGTTTCAATTTTTTTTGCACTAAAATACTCCAATTTAGTGTGGTAATAAATTTTAGTTAGATACCTTATTTGAAAATTTGTTTTTTAAAAATTTTTTTTTACAATCTCTGAAAAGTACTTTCAAAATTTTTGAACAGAGAATAGTCAACCATGGCTGACACCACCTTACGTTCTACCAAAACATTTAATATAAACGTCAGTTTGTTTACACGTTTATATGTGAGCTTGGTACCAAATTTGAAGAAAATAAATTTTTCGTTTTTTTTTATGAATTTTTTTTTATACTGATGTAAGGAAAAAAATGAAATGCTAGAAAAACACAAATAAACATTTGGAAAATTTTTTTTCATTTTTTTAGACTGCAAAAAAAAAAAATAACTTTATTCTCATAATAATCCAGCCAAGTAATTGATATTTATATATATATATTATAATATTATATATATATATATTATATATATATATATTATATATATATATATTATATATATATATATATATATAATACATTTGTTTTATATATAAATAGACATTGTATATATAGTTTTCCAAGCAACCTTCTATTGATTTAAATAAGTAAAGTTTCAAAGCAGTGATGTCGAGGCAGGTGACTTGAAAACTGTTCCGAGATGTCTTCTTTTTTGGAGAGGCGGATCGGACTAGTAGTTAGAGCCTCCTGTACATTGTTAACGGCGACGCTGTTGTCATTGGTTTCGTGTCCGTGGCGCGAGTGAAATTTCTTCGCTTATTATTGCAAATTTCTCGCAACGAGCATGTTGTGCGCCTGTCGGGCGACCCTTGACTTTGGTCGGCTGCTCCTGAACCCATGAGCACCCCTGAATAATGCCGGTGTAGCCCAGAGGGGGTTCCAAACCCACCCATTCTGTGGATTAAGATGTTTAGCGATGTTTCAAAGCAAGTGATATCGAAAACAGGAGATTTGAAAATCTTCCGAGATGCCTTCTTTTTTGTGGGAGGCGCATCGGGACTAGTGTAGGGTGGCGACGCACCGGTTGTGCGGTGCCGGGTGGCGTGGGCGCTCATTTGTGCGGTGCGGTTGCGGTGCGCTTCAAAATTTTCAGCGAACCTGGTGCGGTGCGTGCGTACGAAGCAAAAAATTAAAAGTGGCTGTGCGGTGCGGAGCACGAGAAAAAATTAACGGTGCGGTGCAGTGCGGTGCCTGGTGCGGTCCTTTGGATCGCACCGCACCGCACCAGCTTCCCGAAAAAACTTTTAAAAGAGAAAAAAAAAGGAATAAAGAAAGATATATATATATATAATAGTATATATATTATTATATATATATATATATATATATATATATATATAATATATATATTATATATATATATATATATATATATATATAATATAATATATTATATATATATATATATAATTATATATATATATATTATATATATATAGCGAATAAGAATGTGGGAATGGCAGGTTTACAAAAAGTTATTTTTTGGAGCAAGAACTTAACGATGTAGGGCATCACCTTACGTTTAGTTCAAACAGTTCTGATATTTCTATTCCGAGGTTTATCAAAATTAAACAAATGATAGGTAAATAAATAGGTTTTCATATTTACGATGTTCATTGTCCATCATTAATGGTTCAACAAACTTACTCTGGATGAAGGAGTTTCCCGTAGGTGTAGTGTTTCTAAGTGTATTGCCTATTTGCTCTCGGTTTAATGGCATAGTTT
Organism: Trachelipus rathkii; assembly: GCA_015478945.1. NCBI lineage: Eukaryota > Metazoa > Arthropoda > Malacostraca > Isopoda > Trachelipodidae > Trachelipus > Trachelipus rathkii. The sequence continues at coordinate 6,324 of JABUQX010057106.1, read as the reverse complement.
ACTTTATCCCAAGCGACGGTTCAATTTTCTATCTATGTTGATGACCTTGCGCTATATTTTGCCGGTGCCAGCTACCTTTTCTCTAACGGAAACTTCAGATTTAGCTATTGAGAATATTTCACCACTGGGGCAACTCCCATGACTTCCATTTCTCTCCCACCAAAACCTCAGCAGTGCTTTTTTAAGAAAAAAGGGGAATCGAAAGAACCTTTGCCATTTCTTCCAGCCAACTTAAAAACATATATGGTTTGCCATTCTTTTAACTTCACAAGTTCAATTTTTAGAACTCTTCAGATGTGCCACTTAACATTAAACTCCTGCGAATGACTTGTCATCTCGCCTCAAAATCTTGAGGTGCTCACCGCATGTTCCTTTTACCTCTCTATATCGCCCTGGTCCGTTCGAAGCTGGACTATGGCTGTGTAGTATATGGTCAGACCTCCCCAACTCTACTACACTTGTTAGATCCCATCCAAAAAGAGGCGATTCGTATCTCCACTGGAACCTTCCGTTCGTCCCCCCGGGTGAGCCTTGAAGTTGAATCCAATGAAGGGTATATACCTTGGCTATTCCCGCTCCCACCATTTGCTTGGCCCTGACCTCTCTCTCCAAATCTAGCCACCCTGCTGTCTTTTTTTTATACAGTTACCACCACTCACGGGCAGAGCCCTATTCAAGGAGGGAGTGTTGCACACCTCAGATATTCATCAACTAACTCAAACTAAGCAGATGAGCACAGACGCAGGCTTTAAAGTGAGAGAGAGTTTAAATTCAGCAGAAACACAGAAGATGGAAGGGAATTCCACAGAACAGAGGTGCGGGAAAGAATGAAGCACCGCAACACTACACTACTGACCAATATAACACAAAAACTTCCTGCGCTGACACAGCTCCCCTTGTGCTACTAGGACGTCGTATAAAGGTTTTGGTACGCGAGTGATAAGCTCCCTCGAGCACCTGCCGCTGAGTTACCTTTAGAAAAGAGATAAAGCACCAACATTGCGTAGCAACCGAGTAGAGGGTCAAGTGAATGGAAAGTGTAGAACAGTTTATAAGCCTTTTGGCCTTTGACTCGACCCTATCCAAAAGCCGGGTGAAACCAGAGCCCCCCCCTCCCAGATATGAGAGCAGTACTCCATACAAGGAGGATGAGGCCCTGTTATAGCTGAGCAACTGAGAAGAGGAAAAAAGTCTCGCAGCCTAAACAGACACTCCCAGTTTTATTGAGGCCGCCCTAGCACCGTTGTGATGTGAGGTTTCCAAGACAATTTTTTTGTTTATGTTTCAAGACCAAGGATGTTTATATTGTCAACAGGAGAGACGACGGAACTCCTCGAAAGAGATAGGAAAGTTAGAAGGTGTCTTAGAGAGGGAGATTTGTTAGAAGTTGGGTTTTTTAAAGAATCTTTATAAATAATTGAAAATTTTCACAAGGTTGAGATGACCCCGCCAGGAAAATTCTATCCAGATTCTGCGAGAATAGATCGGAAAGATTAAGACTATATTGCAATTCTAGAAGGAAAGAGCGGAACAGAATTGAAAATGAGTTGAAGAATGAAGGGCGAGTCATCGGCTTACGAGTGGATCGAGTTAGATGTGGCAGGTAAGAAGCATGTAAAGTAGAAAGTAGAATAAAGTAGGAGATAAGACAGAACCCTGAGGAACACCACTATTGATAGAAAAAGAAGAAGTCGTGCCATCAACAATTGCCGATATTGAGCGATTTGAAAGAAAACTAGACATAAGTAAGCAAAGAGAAGGAGGAAACCCAAAGGAGGGGAGCTTGGAGAGCAGTGACGCGTGCCATACCCGGTCAAATGCCTTGGATATGTCAAGCGCCACCCACGCAAGTCTCCCGTAGTTCCTGAGGGCGGAAAACCATAAATCAGTTAAATAGGAAAGTATTCCGCCAGAGACTCGAGACGCCGAAAGGCGTATTGGCGATCGGAAAGAAGTGAATGAGATTCCAGATGATCTAAGAAATGAGAGTTGGGTTTCAAAGATCTTAGATAGAATACAAGTGTGAGCTATAGGGCGATAGTTAGCAGGATCAGAGCGCCTTCCTTTTTCTGAGGGAAAGTATTTGTATTGAGACATAGAGAATATAGTTGAACGAGGGATGGGGTCAGCACGAAAGCACACTCCCTCAAAACTCGGGGAGGAATGCCATCCGGGCCACCCGCCTTCCTAACGTTCATATATTTCAGGAGCCCATGAACCCGATCAAATGTAATCACAGGCAAAGGCATAGGGCACCTGAGAGAAGGAGGAGGAGGAGGAATGCCAGAATCGTCTAGGGTTGAGTTAGAGGAAAATAGGAGGTCTAAGAGATTGGCCTTTTCAGTTGGAGAATTAGCAACAGAACCATCAGATCGAAAAAGAGGAGGAAAGACAGATTTACAGAAGTTGTCAGAGATGTTTTTGGCAAGAGGCCAGAAAGATTTCTCAATAGGAGAATCAAGAAGGTTAGCGCACTTTTGTTTAATGAAAGCCAGCTTTGTTCGACGAAGAGTATCCCTGCAACGATTTCTAGCTGAATGAAAATTAGCAAGAGTGAAAATTAGCAAGAGTGATAGAAGAACGAGAATTTTTCCACTCCCGATACGCACTGTCTCTAGCCTGAATGGCCAGAGAGCAAGCACGATCGAACCATGGATTATGAGGAGAGAAAGATTTGTCGAAGAAAGGAAATCCCTCTCAACACTCAAACTATCGTTCTATCAATTTAATCTCTACCAGAGTCCAAAGCAAGTCATTCCCATTAAGCTTAGGTGTAGAGCGACGCAAGGGCCCCCCAATCGACCAGATCAAAAGTGCCAGAAAAAAACGCATAGGCAGGATTTGGTAGCTGTTATAGAGAGAGTATTAAAATTGAGAGATATAAGGTTGTGTTCAGATATAGGAGGAGGAATGGTGTATTTAAAACGAGAAGGACTAGTGGTGAAACATTGGTCAAGTGTGTTCAAGAATTGTTTGGGGAACGATCCGGGATGTGTGTGGGTTCCTTTAATTAGTTGCTCCAGATCGTTGACAATGCTGAAAGATTCGGCCTCCTCCCCACCTTAAATCAGTATCAGAGGACCCCAACCATTCAGTGTTGTACATTTTGAATTTCCCCCCCTTTTTATTAAATAGAGAACCTCAATATTTGGATGAGAAGATTAAACAGTCTCGTGAGAAAGTACTAAGATATTCAAAAAAGGCGTGAAAAGCTGTTCTGTTATTCAAAAAAGGTGTAGCAGAAGCACAAGATTATTGTAGTGAAGGAAGAAAGTAGTAGAAGTCTTGCTAAAGGCTTCATTCCTGTCTCCTTCCGTAGTTCACGGTGAATTTACCTCTAGTGTTTACTGACGGGCTCTTAAAAACAGGGGACAGTATGAGCGCGTCTAAACGCAAACTCCCCATATCCTCCCCCACATGCTTTCAATTTTTATGCAGAATTAATTGGCTATAATGTTGCCCTTTCGCAAATTCTATTCCTTAACCAAGACCCTCTTATGTCATTATTCAGATTTCCGCTCAGCGCGCTCCAAGAGCTTTTAGAACCCCTTATTCTAAAAACACAATTGGTATCGCTGCACAACAATTTCCCCGGTAAAAAAACAAATCCTTCTTTTGTTGGACCCCCTCTATGTAGGGGTATCTAGGGGCAATGGAAACGCTTGATTGGAGGAGGCCAAATGGCCCTTCTTTTCTTCTTTTAGGAGCTGTTCCAGGTACCTCCTGGATTCCATTCGACAAGGTCACCTCCCATCAACTGATTATTCCTGCTCTCCGACAAGGCTTTATTTAAAGGAAATATAAAGACCGAGCATGGTGAGTTAGTCTTTCCTCTTCACCGACGAAAGCGCTTTACAGCGAGGGATGCTTGCATGCCTCCATTATTAGGCCACACCAATATTCATTCACAGTCACTATTGTCACAAGGACCCTCCCATCTGCAAATTTTGCCGTCACCATAGCTCGCAATCTGTTGTTTAATCCACATTGATTGTTCCCAACTGAACCCCATTGGCCGTCGTCATTTTCCTACTTTATTATCCATAACACCTTCTAAAAGATTATCCCATATCTTATCTGAATCTTCCCACTTTAGCAATAACTCTATTTTTCTTGTATCTCCAAGAGTGAATATTCTTTACAACAATTTGATTTTTGTTATGTAATATTAGGACCAATTTATTAATGTAAAGATATAATTTAATTTAGTTTTATTTATTTTTTGGACTGAATATTCATTTTCGCCATTCATAGTTTTCTTGACATTTATAATATGTATGTGCCAGGACCCACCCATGGAGTTGATTATTTAACCTAGTGTAGCAGCTTCTTTGCGAATCGTGGTGGGTCCTGTACATTGACTTAAAAATGGTACAATAACAAGTGTAACCGAACCATATTTAGAGGAAAGATTCTCAATATCATCTCTCTCACCATTTTTATTCCTTGACTGTCATTGTCTGAGGATAAAAATTAATACTCTCTTCAGAGTTTTTACGAGAGGATGACAAAAAAGTGCTTGCCGATTATCATAATGGGAAGACATTTATTTTATCATCAGAGCGGCCGTACTGGCAGAGAGATTCATTAAGTTCTTGAAACCTTAAACATAAATTCAGAGTAACGTCATGTATTACTGAAAGTTAGCGAACTTTGATTCGGGCCTGTATTTTATTTAGTTCCTTCTTACTGAGCCGTGTTCGAATGATTAAAGTGTGCCGCAAATTGACCTATATTTTGAGAACTTCTCTGCTCTTGTTTGAGATGTCACAACATTTTTCTAATGTTAATGAGCGACGGAGTTGATGTTGTTTACTCAAGAAAGAAACAGAAAATTTCCTCTATATTGGCACCAGCCTTCTCCCATGACACAGTGAACATTCATTCTGAAGATAGGTTCAGGTTCCATTTCGCAAACATTTCATTAAATACGTCCCTGAATATTTTCACCTGTATGACGTTCAGTGAAGAGGTTCAGAGCACGACACAAAATTTTGGACTTCTTGGAACAATAATTTGTTCAACGGCATGGCTACTCAGAGTAAACAACGAAAACTCCTGATTGAGAATCAAACCATTCGTCCAGTGAGAAAAGCTAACTTGGATGATTATTTTGATAAAGGTTATTAAATTTTGAAGACTTAGTTTTTTAACTCTATCATATATTTTCTTTCAAATGATATATCTGTAGTTTTTCCTTTGAGTAGTGTGTTGAAAGAGGGGACCGACACTTTCTTTAGCCCTAAAAAAACAAGATTTCAACGTCACGAAACAGAAAATCATCCATTACTATAATTTCTGTAAATTACCGCCACCAGCAGTATATAATATGGCGCTTGGTTGCCGCATATATTTTCGTATTTTATATTAGCGCAAGATATTTTGCCTCCATCTTAAAGCTGGAATTGGGATCTTTGACCCTTTTACTCATTTTCCTTTCTCTTCCTTGTGTTTGAGGCTTAGATAGTTTCTTAACCCAGATACTTTCTTTCTCCTTTCCGAGAATAATTACCGATTGCAAAGTGTACGGTTTGCTTGGTCATGGGAAACAATATCTCGAAAGTAATCCCCCAAACCACATGGATAAGGATTGCCATGCCGAATTGCTTCAACAGTTGATTTCGAGCGAATATACTCACCAAATACGAGACTATCAATATTAATATTGCTAGATTTCGATTGCCACTCAAATTAGTGGCACTACCCTCAAACGGCATTAGTCAAACTCATTTTAATCAATTTCTCACGAGTGCGTTGAAAATCTTCAGACAAGTTCCATCAGAACATTTCTTAATCGCATTCCGAGTTTCCGAGTGCGAATGCAAAATGATCTACAGTATTTTTAATATTTGCGAATGTGAAAGTCAATGCGAATATTTAAAAACATGCTATATATATATATATATATATATATTATATATATATATATATATATATATATATATAATATATATATATATTAATATATATATATATATATCTATTATATATATTAGTAAGGAGGAGGGTTAATGGGTAGAGTTGAAAAAGTTGAAGAATGGTAAATCTGCAGGTATAGATTGAAATTACTGGTGAATGATCAAGAACGGAGCGAGATGGTGATTGATTGGATTTGGAAGTTGTGTAAATAAAGCGTTATGGAGGTATAGTTCCAAGGGATTGGAGGAGAGCAGTAATAGTTCCCTATATAAGGGTAAGGGAGAAAAGGGGAACTGTTAGAAATTATAGGGGAATAAGTTTATTGAGTGTTGTAGGGAAGGTATATGCTGGTATTTTGGTCGAAAGAGTGTGTCGAGTGACTGAAGGACTGATTGGTGAAGAACA
>JABUQX010057105.1:10000-20000 GCA_015478945.1 Trachelipus rathkii | reverse complement strand
CAGCAAGGCCACCTGTACCACACTCCGACGATGTCCCCATCCCAGTGTTCACTACAGTCCAGACTACATTATTCTAATGAAGAGAATCCAGGATTTGGTGTGCACACGTGCATATAGTGGTAGTGAATATGAAGAAAGTACTTCTAACAGCAACAGTTTCTCCCAGGGAGAGATCATGATTTAGTACGAGATTAAGTCTCTCAGCAGATTACTGGCGTTTGCATCTAACTAAGGAATAGAAGGCTCAAGGCCGAATGTGTAATAATTTTTTTTCGGACAGGAGAGGTAGTACTTCTTCCATTTCATTGAAGAAGAAGACCTAGTATACTGTAGAAACATCCCTGGACTCCTACTCCAAATGGGGTTACCTAAATACCGACCAGAAGATTGGCGATGGTTTATGGATAGTTCAACGAGAACCTTGAAGTGTGTTTATGAACCAGTGCAATAGTTATGCATCGATTCATAGGTCACTCAACAAACTGAAAGAGGAATATGAAAAAATATATAAGAATGATCTTGCAGAAGCTTAGATATAATGAAAACCAGTGGTCTATGTGCGTTTGATTTTGAAGATGGTCAACATCTTACTTGGGCAGCAAAGCGGATATACTAGGACCCTTGTTTCATATGCTTGTGGGATAGTAGGCTGAAGAAGACCCTGGAAAAAGTTGTTATGCCTGATAGGAAAAATATGACTGAGGTGCATCAAATTCATTAACGAACGCACTGGTTGACAGGGGGAAAATTATTTTCCCACCACTCCACATCAAAACATGAACTGATGAAGCAATTTGTTAGGGCCCTAGACAAAGATGGTGAATGTTTCAAATATATTTGCAGATTTTTTCCAGGGTTGAGTATGGAGAAACTCAAAGCTGTAATCTTTAGCGGCCCTTATATTCGCCAAATCATTCAAGGATGACATTACATAAATTCCATGACTGATATTGAAGCATCTGCCTCGGAAAAGTTTTTGTCTTGGTTGTTCAGAACTTTTTGAGGGCAACCATAAATCTGCCAACTATGGTAGAACTCGTACAGAAAATGCTTTCAAACTTCAAAAATTTGAATGCTAATATGAAGCCTAAAAGTTCACTTTCCTACAAGTCACTTAGATCGGTTTCGGATAATCTAGGATGTTATAGTGAGGAACAAGGGGAGAGGTTCCATCATGATATCAAGGTGATGGAAGAAAGATTCCAAGGAAAATGGGATACACACATGATGGCAGACTATTGTTGGAGCCTTCAGCGTGATTGTCCACATTCTGCACACAGAAGACAATCATATAGACAGGGATTTTTAATGCATTAATTGTGATTTCATTGTTCTGAATTGAATGTTTGACCTATTAGCATTTTATTTACCTACTCATTAACAATTTGATATTATCTTGTGTTTTTTATTTTAATTACCGTTACAACCTAACATAAATTGTTGTTATAAATGTATTTTTGTGACCACCTGTACTCAAAACTAGAGCCAATTTCTAGGAAAACGGGAGGCTCTATTCGCGAATCAGGGCAACAGGTCTAACCTATAAAAGACCTTCAAATGTTCTGCCGCAAAACTTTGTTGGCCGTGTTATGTTTTACTTTCATGTTGCTAACAGAAGTGAAAAGGTAAAATTAGTTTATTTTATTTAGTTTTCTACATAGCTATTCATTTATAGTTTTATATTTCTTTCATATTTGTTTCTTTTTGTTATATTACAATCATTTTTAAAAATTCACTCTTCAGAGGTTTTAGAGGTCGATGAATAGTTATATATAATTATATATTATATATATATTATATATATATATTATATTATATATATATATTATATTAATATATATTATATAGATATATATATTATATATAATATATATATATATATATATATATATATATATATATAGATACTATATATAGCGAGCCTCCCGAAAGATCATGCATGTAAAAACTAAAAATCTTAACAGCTACTGGAAAAAAATAACATTTTTGATTTTACAGCAATATTCATCGATGAAACTTTAAAAAAAAAAAATTTTATCTTAAAAATGTTTATTAATAACACCTTAAATACTAGTACTAATCTTAGATGGGCAAGCATGACAGTGGACTGACCCTTGAATTCATGCATTACTTCACGAGCAAGAGGTTGCCCAAAAACAGCTATTTAATTTTACGCTTTGGAGAAATGTTATTTTTTCTTTATATCCTTTTTAGGGGTTCGAGCCGACGAGGGACAGAGGGGGGGAGACGAAGTTCCCCCGTCGTCCCCCGGTGTAGGCCGAGAAACCCCGACTCTACCATCGTTTTGTTTACTCGTGGAATATTCTTTAATCTAAAAAAGAAGAATTCAACATTTGGCACCTATGCGTGCTCACTCGAACTACTCGATCTTCAGGAGTTTTTCTCAGAAAGGTAATATCATACAAGTTTTTTTTTCAACATTTTTAACTATTTTAAATTTTTTCAAAGCGTTATTTTTTTTTAATTCATGAATAAAAAAAATTGTTCTCCTGATTAATTAAAATGTTATTTTATTTTCCAGTAGCCTGTTATAGTTTTGTTAGACATGCATGATGCTTTCCGGAGGCCATTACAATATATATAATATATATATATATATATATATATTATATAATTACTAATATAATATAATATATATATATATTATATATACTATATATATAGATATATATATATATATATATATGCCATAAAGGACCATGTCGATTTATCCGCCTCACAGTCACGCTCAACCCAATTTTTTTTTTAAAAAGATCTACCATAACAAATAAAGTCTGAAAGATCTTTTTTGCCACATGCTTTTTTTTATTATTTTTTCTTTTTGTTTTTATTGTAGAGTGAAATTAAATAAATATAAAATAGATGTACATTTAATATACGTTAAGTTAAAAGTTATGTACAGTTTAGTTGAGTTAGATAGATCTAACTACATATAATTTAAGTAAAGCGTTATGAGTTTGTTAGTTTACATAGAATTGATTTTTTTTTTTTTTTTTTTTTTTAATTTTTAGAGGTGTGAAGCTGATTTAATAATAGTTTCAATTTGACTTTAGGAATTTTCACTTCAATTTTATGAAATATGTTCGAATTCATGCAATCGATTTTATATGGAGGTGGAGGCGGATAATCGACATGATCATATATATATATATACTATATAATATATATATATATATATATATATAATATTATATATATATTAATTATTTATATTATATATATAATATATATATATATATTACTATATATAGCCCTGTTATGTTTTAAGACTCCGTCAGTTTTTGCTTCTTTTTTTTTTTTTTTTTACATATTGCTAAATATCTGTATTAACTGTAAGAGAAGGAATTACGAAAGATTCAAGCTTGAAGATGTTGCTAAATTAATTATTTTAAATAATGACACGTAAAGGAATAACATCTAAAAAAATTAAATACTCGAAAAAAGTACGAAACTTTCAGAAAAACCAATTACATATTTAGAATCCGCGTATAAAGCTTATTACAAAAAATGTAAAAAAATTAAAATGAAATATCTCAAAAGTACGACACTTACAGGACAAATCCATTTCATTGACGCAATATGCGTACAAAACCTGACCATCCCAAATTTATTCCAGTTAATTAAACATAAAAAAAGAAAAAAAATTTAAGGGGGCTCGAGCGACGGGGGACAGAGGGGGGGACGTTTCCCGGGGGTTCCGGAGACCCTCCCCGGAGGGGGAAAATAGTCCTACCCTGGTGGAATCCCCTTAAATAATTGACAAAGAACACAACTATTTTATTGGTTAAGTGTTGAGGTGTTTCATAATTAAAAAAAGAAAAAAAATTAAAACTGACGGAGTCCGAAAACGTAACTGGTCCTATATATTTTGAAACATGTCCGTCACCCCTTAAATTGACTTTTAGGGATCCTATACTAAAAATATGTAAAAAAAAAACAAAACAAAAAAAATCAAAACTGACGGAGTCGAAAAACATAACAGGTTATTATGAAAAATAATATGTATTATTATACATTCAAATCCGGTCATTTAATATACATAATCTGCATCTGTAAGAAACTTTTGATTAAATATATATATATACTATATATAATATATATATATAATTATAATATATATATATATATATATATATATATATATATATATATAATATATATATATATAAGGCATATTCCCTGTTGTCTTACCGTAAAAAAGCTTGGGGAAATTTAATCCGAATTATTATTTTAGAGGATAATTATTACATTTTATTCCCTTCTATAGACATTATTATTTTTATAATTTATAAAAAAAGACTTCTTTTCGCATTTTTATAAACTCCACATCGAATTTACAAATATGCGGTTTAAACTTATTAGTTATTATTGGACTGTTGTTAGGTAGTGTTAGCCTAGAAATACCGTGGCATAGCTTAACTCGTAGATGACCTGACGGTATTTTTAACATAACAGGAAAAGAATGTTTATAGATTTTCTCCCGAATGCAGGAGTGGTAATAAAATATGAGAGTATATGTGAGATATGTCAAAATATATTGTTGACGTAAAAATAAATAAAAACACAATACTATATTGTGCAATAAGTTTCAGAAAACTCAGATCGCGGCACTCTTCGGCAATGACGATTGATTCTGTTAATGTTTATAGGACTTAACTATAAACTTAAAGGCTAAAAACATTAGGTTTGATAAATAAAATAAAAAAAAAATTCTTTATTTAAAAGAATATTTTTTTATTACACTAAGGAGTACCCCGAAGGTAAATAGCAAAGATGGACAAGAGTCGGTGCTGGTCGGACCTATAAAGTGGACGAAAGGGGGACTCGTCCCCCCTCTATCCCCAACGGCTCAACCCCCTATAATATAAATAGAGCTAAAGCGAGATCATTGATTGGGTCTTTTTAGTTGATCTAGCATGTATTTCCTTAGGTGAACGTTCCTAGATAACGTTGAAGATTTCTCTGATATCGTTTATCAACAAAATAAATAAATAATAATATTATATATTAAATATATAATTATATAATATATATAATATATATTTATATTATTATATATATATATATATTTATTTACTCTGTTCACAGAGAATTATATATATATATATATATTTTGATATGGTGAAAGTTCAAAAATACATTTAAATGTTAGTTTTTTTTATATAGGTATAAATCCAAAAAACTAAACGGGATATTTATATTCTCTTGTTTAAATTTCCCTTCAAAATTTGCTGTGGGGTAAGATCGGGTATAATAACCATATTTATATATAATACCGTATATATAATATATTATATGATATATATTATATATATATATATATTATATATATATATAGTATATATATATATATATATATATATATATATATATATATATATATATATAAACATGGCCAATTCCTAGATACGCAGGCAATGATATTTTTCGTACTTTTTTATAAACTTCTGACACCTTTGCAATACTATTTTACTTAAGCTAGGCTATGAATAGCGTGAGGCTTTTGATTTTGAGTTCGATTTTTTTTTGTAAAAAAGGCATTTTACGCATTATTTTGCTTCGCTAATTTTTTAAAGGAAAATTCTTTCATAAAAAATTTTAATATAAGATATTTATAGAATAAATAATAATAATAATAATAATAATAATAATAATAATAATAATAATAATAATAATAATAATAATAATAATAATAATAATAATAATAATAATAATAATAAAATAATAATAATAATGTCAGAGTTTCTAAAGCTGACATCATGTAACTCGAGAACGGCAGCACCTACAGTAAAACAAATATATATGATCAGCTGAAAACTTTAAGGAGGGGTTTTTAATATGCTTTTTTTATTTTTTTATTTGCAATTATTAGTTCGAAATATTTAAAAAAAAATTTATTGCCCCATTAGGGGGCTCGAGGCCGACGCGGGACAGAACAACCAAAATTCGTCCCCCCGTGCCTCCACCGGAGAGAGCCGAGAGACCGCCGCAGGCTGCCGCATGTTTGCGTACTTTACCCTATGTGGTAGTCCTTTTAAGTTAAAAAAGAAGAATAATTTTACTTCCTTTACACACTTTGGTATTACTTTTACTAAAGGAATACCATACCCTAAATAGGAAAAAATAAACTTTTTTTTTTTAAATATTTCGTCGTATAAACCTAAAAAAAAAGAAAATATACCCAAAAAATCAAAAAACAAAGGCAGAAAAAATAAAAAAAAAAAAAAAAAAAAAAAAAAAAAAAACCCAAATTTTTTGGGGGGTTTGAAAATTGGCCCGGGGGGTGCTGCCTTTCTCGAGTTACATGATGTCAGCCTTTAGACAACTGATATATGGTTTGATTATGTCATATATAGAGTATGGATATTATAATATATATATATTTATATTGATATATATATTTAAATAATATATATATATATGGTATATATATATAGGTATAATAATATATATTATATATATATACAAGAATATAGTTTTTAAATATTGCTTCAGTACCGTTAATTAAAACTCTAGCAAACATTTTAGTACGTTTTTATGTCAAGTACTCAAGTACTTTTTATTGCCTGCTTATCTAAGAAATTGCCTATAAAAATATATATATATATATATATATATATATATTATATATATATTCATATATAATATATATATTATATATATATATAATATATATATAAATATATATATATATATATATATATAATCCACAATTAAACGGAGCTTTTCATATTTGTTCTGCTGTGAAGTTTTCTATGAGAAACTACTCACGACAGTTTTCAATTTTACCCTATTTCTACTAAACATTTTTTAAACTAGTTTTTCGTTTTTTTGATGAACATCTATAGCCAGACCTTAAATGTCCTACAAACGATGTGTCTTTACATTGCACCTCGTACCAATGCTCTTAACTTTCGTTTTAGAAACATCGTAAACAAAAACGTTTCCTCAATATAATATCTTGTATCCTTTATCAATAGCAACTCAATAGGCACATTTTTTTAAAACCAAAGAAAGCATTTCTTTGAACTGAAACTCTGACATGGTTTATAAATAAATGTGGCCACTATAACGTCAAATTATGTTATTCAAAAACTGCCTTTCAGTCGAAAGATAGGCGAGCCTTCAAGGCACATGCAATTTCCTTTCAAGCTAATCTCCACATCTTCTCAACCAGAATGCAAGCCCATCAGAGATCACTCGGATATTATAAAGAACCCTATATCTCTTCGGAACTTCTACATATGAGGAGTTGAAAATTTATAAATTTTCATTCGTAAAAACACTTAAACCTATTTCTTTTCTTTGTCCCTTCACATTACCTGAACTCTCTCTCTCTCTCTCTCTTCTCTCTCTCTCTCTGCTCTCTCTCTCTCTCTCTCTCTCTCTTCTCTTCTCTCTTCTCTCCTCTTCTCTCTTCTCTAATATATTAGTAATATATTATATATATATTATAGGTAGGGGGGGGGGAGAGGAGGAGGGGGGTGGGGGGTGGGGGCGGGGGGGGGGGGGGGGGGGGGGGGGGGGGGGGGGGGGGGGGTGGGGGGGGGGGGGGGGGGGGGGGGGTAGGAGAGGGGGGGGGGGGAAGGTGGGGTGGGATGGTGAGCGAAACACCACGCAACCACCACACAACACCGACAGCACCAACAATCCGGGAGGAGATTGAACAGAAACGAACGAAAATAATCTTAAGCAGACTTGAACATACACACAGAAAAATAATCGGAGGCATACTTGAACAGTCACCAATGAAAATAGCATCGAAGCAGACTTGATACAAATCAGGCCATCATTCTCCACTCTTGCTCCTGGAGATCCCAGGAAGATTTCGGCTTACAGAACTTAAAGCAGATGAAAAGGAAAGCGACACAGAGCGTCTAGACTAGCCCTGGCTCGCCCTAATCAACCCATAAAATACACTACCAACACTAACTAATAACCATTACTAATAGAGAAATCCATACAATGCATACTCAATCCCAATAACTCACATGCGAACACACATACGGCATAAAACATATACATCCAAACACAACATATAACCCTAATCACACACACCACCCAACACACATACATACCACCACTAACCATCAATACAATATATACTAAAATACCAAGAGAATATACTATCCTAACACTCATAAACCACCGACCTACAAACACGTACCCCCCATCAGCTATACATAAATACTACAACCACAACACTACTAACAACACAACAACCACCAACACCCACACTAAATCAATTAATAACAACACCACCACAATACATCCCCTACAATATAATAACAACAACTAAACAGACTTGAACAGACACGAACAAAAGTAATCAAAGACAACAACAACACATATTTCATCGCCCAACCACCTACCAAAATATGCAAGATAACCAACAGACCTCACGATATATCTCGAGGTGCCCCACAGCAATACTTACAACCCCATTCTCCAGGCTAAAAAGTCATCAGCAACCAAAAAATATATAACAAATACTCGACATCTAAAATGACAAAGTATTCATCACACACTGGCGAAAACTCTCCACTCTCAACAATATACAATACATCAACATCCGGAATGCGCAACAACTATCATAATCTAAGCATAATGGTTTGATTAGGTGCCCCGCACGCAACAAACAATATAAATAACTAAAGATCTCCAAACAAATGCGGAGATCCGGCTCATGTTCCAAAATCACTAAAATTTTAAAATTTGAACTCCATCTAATAGGGTAGACATATGACTCTCGTTGAAGAATGTGAAGTTAATAGCGCAACCTGAAATAGGGCGCATGATGTAATTGCTCCAAAGTTCTAAAGAATGAAACACCTTTATGCTCAGCAGCGAGCAAGTTGAAGGCTTCGAGTAGTCTTCCCAATCATATAATGCGGCATAACAGCCACTACAGTTATATTTATATATCACCGATGAGCAAAAAAGGTGTAGGAAGTCTTTCCTTAGACTTGAAAAATTTTCCAATTTTGTTATCATTATTAAAAATCAGTTTTAGATTAAGATGGGGGTAATTAATTTTTAAAATTTCATTAATTTTCCTTTCAATTTGGTAACTCACATTCCCCAAAAATGGCTACTTGAGATATAAAAGCTCTTTAGATACAGTTAATTTGGCCGGAAGAGGTTGTTGAAATTTTAAAGAGAGCTGTTTTCTAAAAATATTTTCAATCAATGAGAAAGCCGGGGAATCCATTTTTCAGAAAAAGTGTTTTCAGGAAGTTTAATTCATGTGACAGATTAATATAAGACGAAGAAATTAACTTTATATATGCTCATGTCAAATAAACGTTTTCACCAAAATTAACTTATAAAAATATGAGGATGAAAGAATCTCATAACAACCTCTCGTGGATCCAACATACCGGTCACACTGTTGCCCTTACCTACCTCAACAACTAAGTCTGGAATCCACTGTCCTTCACAACACACTACCACTATAGATGTCAAGCAAAACTAAAGACCCGGCGACTTATCTTACTTCCCAATTTCACTACAATTGTTAAATTTAACTATTGGACATCGCTCCCATCAGAACTTTGAAATAATGCAGAGAAGACATCTCGACTTATGTTCTTTAAGATCTAAATAGCAAAAAAGGGACATATCATAGTTATCTCTAATAGAAGCTGGTCTAAATTTAGTAGGGCAACTTTGAAGCCAGAGAGATTCAAAATTGCACATAAATATACTAATAAGCTGTAGGACCTACACTGGACAACCTAACACATTTCAACTCCGCAATTGTTGCTTAAAAATTTCCATCTCAAATAGAAACATATATCATAGTAGCTATACTATAAAATTCCTCAAAACAGCACGCTATCCAACAATTAAACCGCTGCTATATAAAGAAATAAGAATTAAAGAATAATGTTCCAGAGTTATCATTTAAAGGCAGCATTCGTAAATAAACTTTGGATATCAAAACTCGCCATAATGTATTTTATCTGCATGTGGAATT
>JABUQX010057105.1:0-7500 GCA_015478945.1 Trachelipus rathkii | reverse complement strand
GATATATAATATATATTATATAATATATAATTATATTAATATAATATATTATATATATAATTATAATATTATATAATATATATATAGTATATATTATATTATAATATATTAGTATATTATAATATATATGCTAATATATATATAATATATATATATATACTTTATATAATATATATATATATATTATATATATATATATATATATATATTATATATATATATATATAGTATATATAATATAAATTTTGGAAATTTTTGGATTAGTTATGCTAAACGAGGCTTCTGCGGCTCAAACTATTATTGGGATTTTGAGAATCTCAAGGGAATTGATTCTAATTTCCTGCAGTGCAGTCGGATTGTCAAATGTATAGAGTGCTTAAGACGTTATTGCTATCATGTATATGTGTGAAAGATGTACGTTGTGTTTTTAGTGATTTTAGGATCCGTTAAAGTTGATGTATCTACAACTTGCAACAAGGCACGAATTACAGGTAATTACAAAATTCGTTTGCAAGAAACCATTTTTAATGTTGTTCAGATTACCCGAACGTTAGTTATTCAACATGGTATAAAAATGTTCCAGACGTTTTTACTTCTAGTCCGAGGAGCTAACACGCAAGCTATGATTCAAAAGTACATTTAGATCTATTTGAGCGCATTAAGCTACAGTATTATTACCTAATAATAATTGATTGATGATAATAATAATAATAATAATAATAATAATAATAATAATAATAATATATTAATAATAAGAAGCAGGAAGAAGAAGAAGAAGAGAAGAATTAAGAGAAGAGAAGAAGAAGAAGAAAGAGGAAAAGAACAAAAAGACCCAACAGGCAAGCGAACGCCACACCACTATACAAAGAAAAAGCCCCAAAAACAGAAAAGATATGGAAATCTTCGACCAGAAAAGATTTCTCCGTTACAAAAATTTATAGATTTCCCCCTCGCCGGGAAACTCTTGACAAACCAAATCCTCGTTTGTTGCTGACCTTTAATACCCTTCATCCACCTACAAAGTGTTGAAAATAGGGTTTCACAAGTCGGTGGTATCGCACGTTTATCCCTCGAACCAGACGTTGGTGCTTCAAATGCAACGGTTTGGTCATTCCCCGAGAAATTACTGTAGGGGACCGAACTTGACACTATCCCAATCTGCCGGAGATATTTAGATTCTGTGGGGAAAATGGCCGCCACTGTAGGAAACTTGGAGGACCCACAGTGGCTCTCCTTTCGACAATGCCTTCTTAACCTGGTGGTTGAAGGAGTTTTGGAGTTATGTTACATACATAAATGAGCAGGAGAGATTGCTATACGCCAGCTCGAGGAAAAATAATGCAGACAAGTCAAAAGTCAATCTTACGCCAATTACAGCTGCCGACCAGCTATCGCCGTGTTAATCCACCAAACACAACCCCATCCTACCAAACCTCCTCTCCTTAAATGCCAGTGAAACTCGGGCGTTACTGAACTAGTCTGCCTGTATTACCCACCAGCCAACTCCATCATAAACTAGTGAACAAAAAGCAGCCTTGATTCAATCTTCGGCCAAAAAGCATCAACAACCTAGCCGCAGTACTAAGCTCTCAACAACCGAAGCAATGAAGCTAAACTGGTTCATCCAGTACAAAAATTTAGAAAGACATTTGCCTATGCCAAGACACACTATCCCATACTTACCAAATGGGTTCATCAAACCTTATGCAAGAGGACGGTTTCCTTGTCCCTTAATATCCGTATCCACTATTACTTCAAATCCCTAGAAAAGATGTTTCTAAACACACGGAAAAGAATAGTCGCCAAGCTAAAGATTTTTCGTTAAAATATAGAGCAACCGAATTTTTAAACAAAAACACAGTACCCCAGACGTAAAAATTACAACTCAGAAGAGACCTCGCCATTAATCCACTTCAAAGCAATGGCTCAACAGATTGTCGGCAAACAATCACAAGCTGTTGTACAACCACCAATCACCTCTCTAAAGCCTTCAGATTAATTTCTAGCTCTTTCTGAATCTTCTATTAACTCTTCTCCCGAATTTCCTATATCGCACTCCTCTAAGCGATTCATAATACCCTAAGAAGATGAAACTGATATAATAGGTCCCAAATGCTTTTTTGATATTCAGGCACCCAAAAGCGTTTTTACTTTTTCTGCACTCCCGAAGAAATTTGACATGAAACTACTTAAGGTAAACGATGCGCCAAAGAATCTAAGCGGTGCGTAACATTAAGTCGAGAAGGTAAGGCAGGCTCCCGATTCGTCCAACAGACTGGTTATCCAATCATCCAACAATCACTGCAAGATGATATTACTAGCCAACATCTCCAATATCGACCTTGTCAATCCAACAAATTCTCTATCCAAACCCAATTTCCATAAAGTCCGAACCCATCTTTCATAAAGATGACATCCTTCCGGTGACTTTGCACGCACAGGAGGATATAGACAAAGACGCATTTCTTCTACATTTCTGAAAATTGATTGTTTGGCATAAACTGAAACTGCTCCCATTAATAAACATCCAGCATTTCGGTTGCACTTCCAACGACGACCAAAACAACAAAATAATTTAATATGGACTTCTGTTGAAGCTTGACTTATCTCGTATCATGTGGAACCCACCCGCACCAAAATACTACTGAAAGCGTCCTTCCAAAGCAGTCGTTACAACCCGAAATCCCCCTTGTATGATATTCTTTACCACCAGGCACCTCGGAGGCTTTTCCCCCGCGGATCCATCAGATCTCCATCATTTCCTCTTATCTGAATATGCCCCCATACTAACCCTTATGTCACATAGAGACAATTGTCTCAAAAAGCACATCATCACTACATTTATAACAAACAGCATGGCCACTATTTCTGCAATGGAATTGTTGGTTACAATATATCTAATTTTCGAAGAACTTGTTCAATAATAAACATATGTACACCAAAATGCAGTGTCTTACAGGAATTTCGCACTATGTCATCAGCGACTTCTTTACTGTCGTAAATAAAGTTGCGCCGCAACTGAAAAAATTACACATAGAATAGGGAGTGCGGAATACTTCATTCACCAATCTGTCCCCCCCCCCCCCCATATTCCCAACTCCCTCGTCCAAACTACACTTCAGGCAGTAGGCAGCACGAATTCACTTGTCCACCGACCTTACTTGGCTGCTCGATCTACTTGGCTCGAGTAGTGAATACTAAAGTAACTTAGCTCATTCTTTCATTAAAACAAGCTTCCTACTCCAGGTCGTCCTATACTAGGAGACTTCAACCCTCCGCACCCCTTTGGGCGACTCTTTTACTTCGTCAAGTCCAAAGATCCTAATAGATCTCACTAACCCCCTTTTTCCTGGATGCCTTAACACAGGACTCCACCTAGAACGATTTTAGATACACACCACTTCTTGTATTGATAGTTCCTTTTGCTCCCATTCCATTATGGATCCGTTTTACCAGGTCCCGCTTTGATTATTTGATTAGAGCAAAGGACAGAAAAATGAGATCAGTACGTCAAGATAGCTAGTAATAAGATGAGCTAGAAGTACAACAAAGAGTGCACAAAGAGTAGAGCACAAAAGAAACCGTAGACATCAAGCAGTGATAATGAAGATATGAAATAGTATGACACTCTGAAATAGGCTTGATTTTAATCAGACAACAGCATCTGATGATTACTCCTTCAATAACCGTATTTTACCTAGATATTTGAATTCACTGAAATTTTACGTACTATCTAATTTACCATTGCAAGATCGTTCGTATTAAATTACAATCTGAGCAATGTCGAGAAGCTATACAATGGATTTATATAAACATGATTCATAATCAACGCTATGCAATTGCAAAGTCGGCAATGTCACTAATTTGGATATGAGTCCTAAAGAATGAATGACCGAATACAAATAAAGAGAAGACGCGACGAGAGAGAAGAAAGAAGACTCGACGAGCAGATTTGAAAGAGAGACGAAAGTACCACCCCGAAAATCGAGATTATTTTAAAGCAGGCCGCACGACATCTCGGCAATGAAGCGCCAGAACGCAGCAAACAAATTTTGTTCTCGAAGACTTAACATAGTCGACATTGTTAACTCCACAACTCCCCTTCCTTTAGTGTATGGGAAAATTACGACAGAAGAGATATCTCTGTCGCGTCAAAAGAAGGCTCCTCAGGACCACAGTCGTACCGTTGATGGGCCTTGAGATAAACGTAGACACGATCTTCTGTTGTACGCGGAGGAGATGCGTGATAGGTTAATAGCTTTGTCTGTGATGTTATAGAGTTCCTTCCGCTTACCAGAAGCCTTTCAAAAACTGAGAGCTGACACAGCACTACCAGATTTTGTCAACAGCGCAAAGGGAAGATCATACCTACAACTGGCCTTTCTGTACACTGGTAAGTATCAGTGATTAGCGTATCGTTTGGTCGGATAGTAGATCGCTCGCAATAAAAGACGGTTCTCTGGTTCCAAGTACATTGATTTTCGAATCAATTTATACGTGCCTTTGTCTCTTCTATCTCTATCTATTCCATTGAATCCTCGGCGAGAGGTAGTGCAGATATTTTTGTGTGTGAGCCTGAAGTTAATGAAGCAGAAATCATGGAGAGAGATGTGAATAGTACTCTTTAGCGCATGATATGTAGTTGGAGAGACTATCAGCGTTATTTTGATAGAATGCCTGTGAGTGATCTTGTACGAAAGACGACGGTAAGAAGATACGCGATAAGTGTGGCCGTGAGGTGAAGAGACGAAGACAAAATAGGAAGACGAATATCAGAGGCTGGTCATATGAATCTGAGTAAGAATATTGAATGAGAGGAGGGAGAGAAAAATCGAGAAATCGTTTCTGCGCGCATTCTCCCTGTTCTGGAGAGCCGCCAAGCTTTCTCAAACTTCCAGGTTTTTTTAGGTTTTCCGCGAAAAAAGTCGTTACGGACTGCAGGGAGCGACTTTGAGGAGTGAGAAAACGGAGAGAGCACAATGACAGGTACGGGAAGCCTCTCAACTGGAGGGATGGGTTCTTTGGGTGCATGGTATTTGATGAAGCGTTGAGAGATAAGGAGATGATATGATACAACGATGGAGAACTGGGATTCTGTAAACCCATTCGCTCGGTCTCGCGGACACTCCCTCTTTTCATCCAAATGCCTTCTGTCAAACAGATCTATCCAGGTTCGGTGTTCTTCTATTCTGTCACGCTACTTTTACTCTGGCATGAAAGGCGTACCGCAGAGGTGTGTCAATAAGTGTACACTATTTGCTCTCGGAAAACTTTAAATGATATCGTTACTTCTTATCCAGCGGACTGGTCAATTTCCGTCTCTATGTCGATGACCTTGCGTTATACATAGCCGGCACCAGGTTGCCTTTTCTCAACGGCAACTTCAACTAGCTATAGAGAATATTTCACAATGGGGTAATCCCCATGGCTTCCATTTCTTATCCACCAAAACCTCAGCAGTGCTTTTTTAAAAAAAAGGGAATCGGAAGAAACTTGCCACTTTTTTCAGACAATCGACCTTATACGGTTCGGCACATCTGGTTACTTCACAGGTCAAATTTCTAGGTCATTCTAGATGACCATACTTAACAATCCGGCATATTAAACACCTTGAAAAACAACTTGTCATGCGCGCATTGACTGTTGACGTCATTCGCCTCGCAAAATCTGGGTTACTGAATCAACAAGTCCTTTTACGCCTCTACATCGCCTACATCCGATCGAAGCTGGACTATTGCTGTGCAGCGTGCGGACGCCAGACTCCACAACAGACTACCACACCGTAATTAGATCCCATCCAAAATCGAGAAATGGCAATCCGCAATCTCCACTGGAGCCTTCCCATCGTCCCCCCGGGGTAAGCCTTGGAGTTGAAGCCAATGTGATGCCACTCTCTCTTCGAAGCGAATACATCATGTGTACAAAGCTATCTTCGTTTTCAAACCCCGGAAGAGAACATACCGTACTGCTCTGACGATTCTGCAGGAATAGAAGTAGACAGAGAACGAGAGAGCGACACTCACATTACCTTTGGTCATATCTTAATCAGTACATTTTATGAGTAGGCAATATCTGTGCAGTTCAATAGATTTAGTTTATACGTTTTACTTCAATTATCCTTCCTAAACGTATCTTCTCATAACTTAATCCATCTTTCGTAAGATGCACGTAGCCCAATGCCGCGTTTTCTCGTTTCACGAACTGTCACGAGTGAAACAACACCGACTCCTGCAACTTACTTTAGATATTTCCATCTACTTCTCAGGACACTTAGCTACTCATCAAAGTATGGCGCTGGGCGTCTGACCAAATCTACACACTATACACACAAAATCTTAATATCCGGCTGCCTGTTAAATAGATATCAGTTGCTTGAGTACTCATTTCGAGTCAATGAGTTCATGGATATTATAATTACTCTCAGTGTTATTACTTAACGGTCTCTAAAAACGGGCACCAGGTGGGTGCATCTTGCTTATCCTTCACTGAACCGCTAAAATAGTTTCCCATTGACTTCAATCTCCACTATGTAGCAAGATATAATGGCATTATGATGATGTCCTTGCTCGAACTTCTAATCTTAACCTAAGTTATCACTCTTATAGTACATATTCATTCACGATTTCGGCTCATGCGCTCTCGCTTACGAGCGTCATATAAAATCACTCCTTATTTCTATAAAAACACAATGTCGATATACGTGATTACTCATGTATACAACAGATTTTCTTATACGCTGCTCCATTCCCGTAAGAAACAAATATAATTAATGTTGTGAGAACCCTCCTCTCATAGTAGGTATGGATTATAATCTGGTACTAATATGAATGAATAAATAATACTCAGAATCATGATACATATATAGGATTAAAATGGACTTACCTCTTTTCTTTTTTATTCACTCGTAGATTTTATGTTCAATGAGTTACTCCCGAGTTATGCTCACTATTTTCGAATCTCAAGTTATGTGCTAACTTCTCCATGCTTCAAATCCGGTAATTTATCTTTATCTATTTCTACTTCGACATAATGGATTTTTATGATTTTAATTTTGCAAGGAAGTGGCTGGTATTTATAATGATATAGTTATTATTATTCTATTAATACAACTAAGGGGAGTGATCTAAGAATACAACTTTGCTAGAAAATATAAACGCCAGAATCATCGATGAGTGGTCTTCCTTCACGACACTGAAAAGACTGATATTTTCTACACGACGTAGTTTATTCGTATAAATTCTGTCATACATTCTTTACTTATCTCGTTTTGATTCTATCTGTCAAAATGATCACTCTCTCATAGTCACTATATGTGTTCAGGAACCCCTCATACTCACCTACACATTTGCAAATTGCGTTGCCCACAATTCACTCTAAATTACTGTTCGCCTAATATATCTTACATTATTGGACCTATTCACCGTCGTATTTTCTTACTTATATCATAGGTTACCTAATATTATAAAGTACACTCATTCTGAAAGTTATAGTATCCTACAA
>JABUQX010057104.1:0-26523 GCA_015478945.1 Trachelipus rathkii | reverse complement strand
AAGATTCAGTTAGTATGTTTGAAGAAAACCGAGATCTATCTTCCTCCATATCTTAATGTTAAAGTTTTTTTTGATCCCAGTAAGGTGGGCTCTATATTACAAGGGAGTTAAATTGGGCGTTGAATAATGTACTTAAGGCAGATTAGATTAAAAGTTAAGAATCATACAAAATCACTTCCTCCTCAAGGAATATCGATATTAGTGAACAAGGAGTTATCGCGACTAAATATCTGAGACCTGACTCTGACTCACAGAATTGCTGAATCAGTTTCTCAAGACTTCAATATCTGCTGAGACTTCAGGAGGATCTTCACATCCCATACCACTAAAACTCTCCTCTCGTCCGAGAAAATGCAATCTACTAATTTCTTATTCTTTTTTTTCGAGTCAGGTATTTCATGAATCATAGCGATCTATCTTACCTTAAGTGTGTATGGATATATATATATTAGTTTTATAGGGGGATTTAATTCGATATACTTTTATCTTATTAAAATTACACTTTTGAAAATTAGTATTTAAAAATAACTAAAAACTATACGTAATTACTTTGGAATGGACTACTGCCTTCATACCAACTATTGGGTTAACAGTCTCCCGACGGTAAGGGTCCTTCATCTTTGATGGAACAATTTAGGTGATAATGCGATAGCTGTATACTTTACGAGCTACTTTTATGGGACTTTGAAAGAGTTTAAAGTTGACACTAGCCTCGTTTTCAATAATTGGAGTGAAAAAGTAATAGCATCGTGGAGTAAAAAGGGATTATATTGTCAATAGATAATATCGAGTGGGACATGTCCAAGGGCTATGATAGACGTATTATTAATAAATTAATATGGAGAAGACAATTCTTCATCCCAAGTAAGACGGTTGTTCCGATAACATAACAATTATCAGTAGTTGAATACAAATTCTCGGTTTATCGCTCTGATGACACCTAGTTATTAAAACGAGGATGAAGGGGAGATATTTCTCACAATGTATTAATGTTGTGTTTTGTAACACTGTTGGACATACCTGGGAATTAAAATGTGACAGTTCCTATTATCAGTTAAAATTACGATTTGGAAATACTTTAGGAAGGAGGGCAGAACTTTGGTGTTCCAGTTTCCGAGAGACGGTCAAGCTGGGACATTGTCCTGCTAATACAGGGGGAACATTAAAAGACACCATTTTAAGAATAATGGTCAGAAGATATCGGCGATATTGGGGTTTTTTACGCTTTAAAGTTTTAGGGAATTGTATCAAATCCATAGCGCAGTAAATCGAAGGGATAAGTTGGACGCAAGACTTATTCGACATGGGGGGAGTAATTTGGAAGAAACAAGTTTTCTGCATCTGCCGGACAGGGCCACCTGACCGGCCACTCATCTGAAATTACCTAGTGGTTGACCCTAGGATGCAAAAAATGCTTTAATATACTATACTGAAAAAGTGTTCGGCCATTTGGGCACAATGGAATACATGAAGGCCTGACAAAACTATGTGCATTAAGTAAGTGCCAAAGAAATCGCGTATGACAATCCCATGACGGTTTCGGTTAATACAAAATGTAATTTTCCAAAGATCATTTGTTTCGAATACTTTTGTATGAGATATATAGAGTACTTGTTGCTCAATTTATATTGTTTAACATTTTTCTTAAAAACCTTACAAATAAGTAACTGAAAGACGTACGACATTATTTTGGCTCGTATATACATACTCTGTATCGTTTAATTATTAGTCTATAACTACAGTATGTTTTTCAAACCTGTATCGGTGGAGATTTCAAATTGGACTAGAGGATAGATTAGATGATAGAGCTCACAGTTAAATTTTTTATCCTATAGAGAATTAGAATCAGTTGTTCCGGGACATGTCGGTAATGGTGGTTATCCTCAGTAGCACAAGTCTAACCAGAATATAAAATGGGTTTATCTACCATAGCTATTCCTGTGGAACTATAAGAAAGGCTGGAGATGTGTTATTCGCACAGGTCCTCGGGCGATCATCACATGCTAGGTTTTCACATACAGAGGCATGGCGATCCTTTCTTGTTTTCGTGAAACCCACTAATAGCTTCCACTCCATCCTATGTCTTGTGAAAATTTAAAGCTCCTTGGTACTTCTAGATAGAAGGGACATAAAATCATAGATATATAATTTTACTCCGCCCACTAATCTACAACGGCAATCATTAAATAGGAAGCATCATGATGTTCACCATTGACGAACAGACGAACAATGGGTATCATATTCAGCCTGTCAACTAAGTTAATGGCGACGAACATTAGTCCTCACTAGTTATAGGTACAAAAGGGTGATAGATATTTAACTCAGTGATGTCTTTCCTACCTAGTTAAGAGAAGGATCTATAAAGGCTTTTCGTAGAAGTCTCAATTTACAAATGTCCTTTTCCACAGAGTGACTCAAATCTGCGGGGACTATTCGTTTAAAAATCTGTGTTTCCTGTGAGATTCAGCAAACCCCCTTTGAATAAATATACGACTATCATAATGAGATACGTTGCGTACTCTAGCAATGGCATCCAAAAATAGGCGTTGGTGAAAGGCGGCTTCTTCAGTGGTTAGCCATTATTACATTTTCTGAGGCTTCAGGGAGATAGGATGATCTCGAATATACCTTCTTTACCAGCTCCTTGAAGGTATTCTTTAGGCGGAGTTCGATCAGGATTACTGGATCTGGAGGGGGTGAGTTGAGTACACCTCATCTATCCCCGCGTGGGAAACTCTAACAAAAGGGACATACTACTTATTTCGGTTATATATACGGGGAGAAATGATTGTAGAAGGAATTCCTAGCTCTATCAATTCGTATTTGATGGCGTTTTCTATGCAGTATGCTACAGACTCCAAGGTATTATTAGCTAAATCTTGCAATTTGTGTCCTCTCTTACTCATAAGTAATCACAGAGGAGATTATCCTTCGATCCCTCAACGAAATCCGGACGTTTTTAACATTTCGAGTCACGCTGTGAAGTATTAGTAAGTCCTTCGATCACAGCGTCCTCGTTCGGGGTGAACTACGAAGCTGATGTTATTGGAAAAAACCGACTGTAGCTTATTTCACTACTTAATCCGGAGGATATCGATTGACTGACTTTGGTAGGTAGCGATGGTTAATTTTTAATGATTGATTTAGTTTTCCGTTGTTGACAACCATGGAAAGTAAGACACAATCAGTCATCCAAGGAAGGGTAGTATTATTGATTTGTCCTAATGACTGAAAAGAAGCGTTTTATGCAAACTGCTGGTCACGATATGGAATAATTTTGATGGTCGTTCTTTAAGAAGTATGTCGATGATCGATACATCGAATTATTGGAAAGCTACGTAATTTTCCACTGTCCAACAGAGTCTGCAAAATTCAACACATATATTTCACTCAAGAAACTCTACTATACAGTCCAACTCCATCATATTTATTAATATTAATTGCACGGACGATGGTTTACAATAAATGGAGGCAAACCTACAAAGGAATAGCATATTCTAAGGGATATCATGATAATCTCTATATCGTATCTTTAGGATATGCTTGACTAAGCCAGGCGTTTACCAACCGAAGGGCAAACAATTTTATGCTCTCTTGGATATTCAGGTGAGTCAAGCATGATACTATCTGTATCCTATATTCTTTCTTCTTACGTTCCTCATCACGATACCAATAACACAAGATTATCCCGTACAGAGAAGTATTCCAGGTTATCTTTTATGAATTTCTCGGTATATGTTCAAGAATTTGCCTTCTAGCTGTCGTCCTATACGCAGTACTCACCTATTGTGATGGGCATTGGGATAATGAAGGCTACAGTACGCCTCAAAATCAGCCATAGATAGACCTAAGAGATCTTGTTCTGATCATACTTTAATTTTCCAGGTCCACAATTAGTATATATAGAGTTACCTTGAGCAACTGTGTAAGGAGTAAAATGGCCTCTTCCAGCATGTCAAGTCTCTGTTTCCTTTGTGGCCCTGAATACATAGAAGGTTCATTTGGATCGGGAATACGACGTTTCAACTTGTGCCTGTGGTATTCCCATTGTGGATAACAAACCAGAAAACGAACTGAGGGTTCACAATAGACTATGGCTGTTTCCGATACTGATTTCTGGAATTTGTCTCTCGGTTGGGGTTGTAGCAACCTATTATATTTCGGAGAAGTCAGATTCTCCTCTATTTATTGGGACAAAGATTCTCTCATAGTGCTCTAACCCTGTCTGGATTTCTAAAGAAGAGTACTTAGGTTGGTTTTGAAGATAATTTACTGGGGGTACCATTAGGAAGATAGACTGGGGATTTATAAAGGCTGAAGTTTTATGAGATAGGAAGAAGTTTATGGGTAAGGAAGAAAGGTTAGGATTGGAATACAGATATTAAGGATAGGAATACTAGAATTAGGATTAGGAAGAATAAATGATTTTTGGGAGTTTCACAACATACGCGGTGGATTATGAGGATGGTCTGGACCCGTTTTTGAAATGTGTCGAACTCACAGGATGCGGCGGGGATGACGCGAGGATAGATAAAGAAGTGGTATTTTTGGCATTTGCAATTATAGGTTGCATACAAGGTCAGAGGGTATTAATTTGACCTGAGATCGGGGAAGTTCTGTGTTTTACAACTGACTGATTTTCAACATTATTTTCTTGACCATTGCTTTTTCAGTATTAATGCTAATAAGCAAGGCATCCTTGGACTGCAATTAAGGTTATATCAGTATTTGGAAACGCATTTTAACGTCAAGATGGATACCAAGGGATGTGTCAGAGTTGTGTGACTTCTACCCTGTCTTTAATTTCATCATTCACTCCCACATTCATTCTACATTCATTTCGGAATTGATGTTTATTTTGAATCATCATTCAGACGCTGGTTCTAAACGTGGATCTAGAGCAACAGCCGCAAGAGATGGATCAAAGTCTAAATCCTCTTGGCTATCAGAAGCTGTGCTTGTTTCCAAGCCTGTGTTTTGACTTTTTTCAGACATGTTAAATTTTTTGTTTAACGTAATAAAGAAATTAAAGTATTGGAGGGTTATCCCTAACTAACTCTTTAGAATCTGTCCAAATGTAATACCTAAAAAGAAAAGAAGCTTTCTTAGAATGAAGAGCTGAAGAGTAATCGATCGAATTTTTCCAAAATAATGGTGATGATGTGATTCAGAGTCACATCCTAGTGCACGCAAAGCGCAGGAATCAAACAGAGTCCCTGTTCGGCCGCCACTTAATTATTTATGTTTGCGAGAAGAGAAGGCACTGGGATACAGAACATCTCGTAACGCCGACTGGAAGGTGTCCTACTCTCCACTTTTTCTCGTAGAGTCGATGTCTGAAAGAAGATTGAATAATTCCGGTAAGGTCAAAAGATATAATAAGAAGTCGATAGTATTAAGTGATGTTCGATAGATGTGGTTTGATGTCTAGTAGCACAGGCACAACTTACACCTAATCAGAGGTGTTACGTGAAGCAGGATTAGGCTATTTCCGTTAACGTGGAGGGAGATTGTCTCCGGACTCCGTTGGCTTGCTTACTTGGGTGACTATTCAGGGAGGATTGTGAGTTTTTCAATAGGGGAAATAACGAGGTGATTACACTTATACAGGTCTTAACCCCAAATTGAAAGGTGTTTACTTAACTATAGTGTTTCCCGGATCTCTTTTATTACAATGAAGTCTAATTATAATTTTCGTGGAAGTCTAATCAGTATTTTTTAGTTAGCAAGAATAAAAATATATATGACAGTTGCTTATATACTCATATATACTGTATATAGAACACAATAAGAAAAGTTTTGGTTTACTGAATTTGTTCTAAATATATACATGTGGGAGGTTTGTGAACATATAAAGATAACACAATCCACTCCCAACAAAACTATAGTAAAAGTTATTTGAATATTGGATTATATAATTATATTTTAATTAGCTAATACATTGGATTATACTTAAAATCCAATGTATTAGGATTATGTACATAAGTTCAGGATCAGATTCAGAGTGGAACCAACGAATCAAATATCATTCGTGCAATGAAGTAAAGGGAGGAAATAGAAATTGACTCAATTAATGAAAATATCTATCTTAACTGAGGGATTTGAAATTGAAGCTAAAATTGAAAATCGCTAACAGAAACTGAAATTGAGACAGAACTAAAAATCCCTGTAAAATAAATAATAACGTGAGTAAAGTATTACTACATTTGACCACAATTTATCTTCATTTATATCAGTAATAGGCTTCATAATGATCTTACAGGAATTTACTTATGGAACTCACCCTTTATAGTATTTACAAGAGGGGCTTGTTCAATTTTCAATAGGTGCTGGTTCAATAGTAGTTGGTAAACTGTAATAATTAACATTTAAGTTTTACTAATGCTTTTTCCAGACATACATATAAATAATTGATTGAAACTAGATTCTGTATTATATCATGTCTCACTAACCTTGGAACAATCTGTATATATCAATTATTCCATCGGCTTCAAAATCTTCGGTAATGTTTGAACTGGTTTTTGGTAGCTTACTATGTTTATACTTTTTACTCATATGTTCTATATTTCCTTAATATCTTATCATTAAAGACTCAGTGTAAATCATATGAATCTCAAACTAGAAAGGAAAACATATATATTATAGTAAACATTTATAATGTTTCCGCAGTTTTTGCGTAATGAATACACGCAATAATCATATATAATACATCCTCAATCCAGGCTGGCAGCGTAGTGTTCCAGACTGGATCAATGGAGAAAAAATTAGAACTTATAATACCTTAATATGGGTTACTTCAGTCGTCAGTGGCACAACTATGCACAGAATAACATCTCCTTATATATATATATATCGGAATATAAATAAGAAATAATATAATATGACATATAGTATATATGGATATATAGTATATAATATATAATAAATATATATAGTATATATCTATATATACTTATATAAATATTATATTTAGCGGTGAATGGGTGAATGAATTAGAATAGTTATACCTTGAACATAAAATATTTATCATATTCTAGATAGATAGTAAATAAATATTTTTTGTTTTATTTAAAAAAGTATTAAATTATTTTTATTATAAATTTAAAAAGATAAGTTATAACTGTAAGCTCGGTTAACTGTGAACTGTTATTTAAGCTGTTAACTAGGAGCATGAAGTAAAAACTTGATGCTTTTTCTTTATGACAATTTCTTAATTGTATAAGATTTTAGAACCCCTCTTTCATTTGATTATGAAAGTGGAAGCCCTTGTACTAGGGCTGTAAAAGAATATGGTTTCGTTGACGGTTTGGCCAACCTCAATGAGACATCATTCTTTTACAATATTTAAAATTTG
Organism: Trachelipus rathkii; assembly: GCA_015478945.1. NCBI lineage: Eukaryota > Metazoa > Arthropoda > Malacostraca > Isopoda > Trachelipodidae > Trachelipus > Trachelipus rathkii. The sequence goes on along the minus strand of JABUQX010057104.1, from coordinate 19,169 downwards.
TATTCCCTTATACATAAATGCTGAAAAGCGTATTGTATTAAGGCTTAGAAATTGATTATATATATATATATATATATATATATATTATATAATATTATAATATATATATATATATATATATATATATATATATATATATATATATATATATATATATATATAAAACATAGTATATTTATATATTATATAGTGTAAGACGAAATTGAAAATATACTGTGGTTCTCTAAGACTCAATGAAATATATGGTATAAGTTTTAATAAGAATACGATACGTTTTCGTAAAATATAATACTAAACCGAAATTCTCGTTATTTCAATTTAAAATAATAATTTTCCACTAACTTGTAAGCTATGTGAAAATACAACATAACGCATAATCTATCTATTCAGCTCATGGTTCTTTGCGCGTGTTTCAACCTTCAAGCGCTTTGCGAGGCGTTCGGGACAATGGCGGCGACGGAAACAACAACAACCGCGACGACTAGCGGGCCTGTCAACCAACGACGGCTGCGACGGATTTGTTAAAAACGATTAACGCAAATCATCCTCCATGACGATGGAGGCGGCGGTTTTGATAAAAAATGAAGATCAACGCATTATGAAATAAACAAGATGGCGGAATGCAAATTCTAATGTAACGAAAAAGCAACAAGATTATTGCCATAAAAAAGGCTCAGGAAAGAACGTGAAGTAATAACGGTACTAAAGATAATGAACGTATGTGAAAAAACAAAAGGAGGGCCTCCTCCCTATAGGGGTGAACCCCCCTTTTCAAACACCATACATAAAAATACCCCAGGAAGGTCGTGAAGTTGTTTACGGGTATGACAAAGATGTCATCGCATCATCCTAAAAATACCTGAACGTACATGAGTATTAAAAATAATATATATACCTATATATATATATATATATATATTAATATATATATATATATATATATATATATATATATATATATATATCTCATATATATATATATATATATTTCTATATATATTATATATATATATATATATAAAAAGGTAAAAATGGTGTCTAAATATAGCAAAAATGGGGTAAAAAGTGCCTGAAATATAAGAAAAATGCTTTAAAAAGGTCCAGGAAGGTATCTGAGTAATAAAAAGCCGCTAAAATATATTTAAAAAAGGCTAAAAAGTGCTTGAATGCTTCGAAAAAAGGCCTAAAAACAGTATTAAACAGAATAAGAAAAAAGGCTTAAAAAAGGGTTTTGTTGAATATATAAGTAAATAAATGCTTAAAAAATAAGGTCACAGGAAGGTACCTCGTGTATTAAAAAAATAAATACTGCTGTTACGACATGGCTCGTATTACCCCATCTGGTTAGTTGTAGGGTGGGGTAAGACTCGAATGTCAGTTTACCTCCTATACTACTATGGCGCATAGCAGTACCCAATCGTCTGCAATGTCTGTTCTGATTCGCTGAGCTCGTTTTCAAAGTCGTTCCAAGACATCTTTGGTAAAGACGTGATTAAACTGTCTGATAGACCTGCTCATACGTGCTTTCTTCACAATACACGGTGTCGAAAAAATAACAATAATAGTGGTTTCACCTTGGACTTGCTCATACGTGCTTCTTCGGACGAGGAGAATTATTTGTGTGCCATTCCGCACTTTGCCGTTTGGTTTCAGGATCGTAATCAAAAACCCATGATTCATCGCCTGTTATAACTTTATCCAAAAAATTGTGCACCATTTCGAGTCTTTCAAGTAAATCTTGACAAATTTTGACCCTGTTCCCGTTCTGCTCCACAGACAAGTCTTTCGGCACTAGTGTCTTTTGTAATCACTCTGACACTGAACCGGAGGTCCCTCTCCATCACAGCTCTAACAACTTCCACACTTTCATCGTTTTTTGATGAGATTGGATACTTCCACGAGGGTCCGTCCTTCTCAACATTTTATCGGCCCCCTTTGAAAGCTTTGGCCTCTTAAAAACCATAGTTCTCGATAGACTTATCAAAATTGATTCTTTTTAAAAAAAAAACGAAATGCCTCGGTGCCATCCTTGTTTGTTTCCCACAAATTTGAGAGCCTCCCGCTTTTCAAAAATATTTACCTGCATCGAAAAACGTAACGAGGATAGTAAAATCAATCCCATACCAAAAAGATGTAGTGGCAAAACGTAACGTGGTGTTAATACACACGCCCAGTTACATAAAAGAATGTACTGTAGTTCAGGACTGACTTTAATAAATCTGTCTAACAACTGGTAATTGATATGTAGCTATGGTAAGTAGCCTATCCCCATGTATAGCGTACGGAGGTAGCTACATTACATACAGTCGTGTCATGGGATATTCAGGTAAACTTAATAATTTTGGGACAGAGGAGTATATATATATATAATATATATTATATATCTATATATACTACCTATATAATTATATATATATTATATATATATTTGGTATCATATATATATATCATATATCTATATATATACATCTAATTATATATACTCTAATACATGTTATATATATATACTACATTATATATTATAATTATATATATATATACCTATATTATATTATACTATAATATATATAATATACTTTATATATATATATAATAATATATATATTACGTATATATCACTGATATATATTATATATTATTATATATATCTATATATATATATATATATATATATATATATATAAAGTGATTCCGGTTCCAGCTAGAAATTTTCAAAATTCCTATTGGTATGGATATAATTTTACATTCTAGCAAAAGAAAATGTAGTTATAACATGTGCTTTCTTATAACTGCCGGTAAAGATGTTATTTATTTTTAGAATTAATAGATGATACTCGTAAAGGACTTGATAAATTTTTTATAACCACGGTGCAATTTAAATTACAAAGAGGCAACTACACAACCAAAATCTATATAATATCCAACCACATCTATCAAATTCCAATAAAATCAAGCACTTAAAATTTATATTATTTTACCATACATTCACCACTCATGGTAAAGCCAGTTTGAGACATGAATATAAATTTAAAAAAATAATAAAAAAATTGCAAGGCCCTTTTGAAACATGAATATATTAGGAAAAAATATGTAACCATTCGTATACATTTAAAAAAAAAAATACGCTTTGCCTATGTAATAATATCCGAATTATTCGTATTTCAAACCTATTTTTGAAAACCTATTGAAAAGAACTCCTAGCTAATCACATCCTACTCAGTTGTCAAAAGAGTATTTACTCAAATCTAACAAAATGCTTTTTTTTTTATTTTTCCAACTATGACGCCTGCTTCTCCTTTCTCCTTTCAGGGTCTGGATTCTTAGAACGAATTGCACTCTTCATGCTTTTTTTTTATTGGTTAAAAAAATAATAATAAATAAATAAATAAACAAACAAATAAATAAATAAACAAACCCAATGTTTTAGATAATGTACCCTGATATATATATATATATATATATATATATATATATATATATATTATATTTTATATTATATATATACTATATATATATATATATATATACTAATCATATATATTATTTAATATAATATATATATTATATATATATATATATTATTATATATTATCATTATATATATATATATATATATATATAATATATATACTTATAATATATTAGTTATTAATATATATATATATAATATTAATATATATATACATATATACTATATAATATCTGATATATATATATATATATATATATTGCTCTCATATTCATAAAATTTAAAATCATATATAGACTAAATAACGAATGGAAAATATGCAATAGCCTTTTTTCAATTTTTTTTTTTCAGTTTTTATTTCGAAGTATCAATTTCAAAGTTTTATTTTTGGCTTCGTTTAAATGCTAATTTTTCTCTTTCCATTTTAACCACTGAATTATTTTCTCATTAACAGAAATAATCATTTTCATAAGGCAAAAATAATTATATATATATATATATATATATATATTATATATATAAATATATATATATATATTTAGAAATATAAAGTGTATCTACATAATAATATTTAGGTATGAATAGAAAATACTGCACAAAATATATGGAAATACTTTCACGCAAGAATTATATATATATATATATATAGTAATTTCTTATACTTCAGATTCGCCGCCCAAAACAAAATCATCTGCTTACAATAAGCAGGGCACCCTCCATTCTCTTCCACTCTCCATCAGTCTGATCCCCTCTCCTCCACCTCTACCTTAAATTCTTTTATCACCCCATCCATATGCAAATTAAATAGTCATGTAGACATAACACATCCTTGCCTCACTCTACTGTTAATATTAAATCATTCACTCTCCACTCCATTTATTCTTACACACGCTTCACTATCAACAAACATACATACAAACATACATACATGTCCGCATATGTGTATGTATTTATATATGCATATATTTAAAAAAAATTTTAAATATATTTATTTATTTAAATAAAAGCGCCCGATAGCTCAGTGGTAGACCACTCGCCAAACAAAGCGAGGGTCCCAGGTTCGCAACTGGTCGGGGGGGAGAATGTGAGCTATTCTCTCTCCTTGGGCTTGGCTTCGTACTGCTCGGACGTTAAATGAGTAGACCCCTCCTAGATTAGAGCTCAGCCCATGAGAGGTAGTGTTTCGGAAAAAAACTTACTTTTGATTCCATTCGGAAGCCTACCATGCCTTACCTGTTGCAAATCTATAAAATCTAAATACAGTTCGTCCTTCATTTCTCTTATTTTCTCACTCACTTGCTTCAATGTAAAATTTTTATCTACATATCCTCTATCACTTCAAAATGAACCTTGTTCAACAACAATCACTTCCTCAGTCATTCGGCACATCCTTTTAACCAAAATACCAGAATTTATATTCCTACAACATTCAATAAAATAATTCCCCTATAGTTCATACATTCTCCTTCCCGTCTCCCTTACCCTTACATAACCTTACATAAGAGTACTAACACTATTCTCTTCTGGTCCTTTGGAACTACATCCTCCACAAACGCTTTGTTACACAACTTTTCCACATCCAGTCAATCACCATCTCGCCTCCATTCTTGATAATTTCGCCAGTAATTTCAGCTATACTTGCGAATTTACCATTCTTCAATTCTTCTCACTCTATCTATTACCTCCTCCCTATTAATTATATCACAAAAATGAATACATCTTTTTACACCATCAAATCAATACACATTCACTGTCGCCTTATCATCAATGCCAATCTTATGCAGATTTTGGAAGTGTTCCCTTGACACTCTCCTCACCTTCATTAGCTCTTATACTTATGAATAGTTTTTTATTAAAAAAATGTATTACTTACACTCGTCAGTCACGAAAGCACCATCCCTATTCATTAATCTATGAAGATTCCCTTTACTCTCTTTCTTAACCTTTCGCATTTCCTTGTAAGTTCCCCATCCCCCCACACCACTCATCCTCCTTCTAAACTGTTCATTTACCCCTTTTTTTTTTATCTTGCACATGCAACTTTTAGTCTTCCTCTTTTTCTCTCTATATATATTTCCGTACACCTTTCTTTCGAAACCTCGTCAGTGGCTTTTATCACATTCAACCACTAATCTTTTTTTTATTTTTTACTGCTTGCATCACTTCTTCATTCCACTATTCACTATTGACATTCTTACTTCTTATTTTAGTACAACCACTAACTTCTCTTGCACTACTAACAAACGCTTCCTTCATTTTTGCGTCAAGATTTGCTCAGTTTCATCTTATTACATTCAACTGACCTATTTGCAAGTGCTCCGACATACTTTTCCTTATAATCCTGTTCATTTAACTTCTCATTTCAAATTCTCTCCACTTGCTTCCTTTTTTTTTCTTTCCTCTCCATCTATGAAATCATTAGCTTAATTTTGCATAAAACAACATAATGATCTCATGATATTCCCATCTCCAACCCCCCCCCCTCTTTCACTGATTTAACATCCATCACATACTTCAACATCTTATTCCTTACCAACACAAAATCAATAATGCTTTTCACTTCGATACCATCTCTACCTACACCAATTCTCATATACTTATGATACTTATGAATAGTCATCAAAAGAAAAGATATCAAAAAAATATTACTTACAGCCATACCTCTCTTCTCACAAAAATCAACCACCTCCCTACCATTCTCATTTTCTCCCTCAACCCCAAAATAACCTGTTAAACTATCCCTCTTTAGATTACCTATCCAACCATTCAAGTCGCCCAACACAGTTATTCTGAAGCCAACACTTACCCTGTCCATAACATCATTCAGATTGTTAGAGAAAGTTTCAATTTCCTTAAAATCATCCTCAAATGGACCATATGCTACAACCTCGCATACCTTGACCTTCTCAAACTTAAATTTAACCATTATTATTCTAGTACTCGTACAAACAAAATCCACCATAGCTCTGTGTCACAAGTCACTTTTCAGAATCGCAATTCCTTTTCTCCCCTTCCTATTCCTCTCCACTCATGCGCACACACACATTTCACCCCACACCACTCGTCTTCACCACTTCCTTTTCTCTTTGTTACAGCCACAGGAAGCAGATCAGATTTACCCTTTCTAAATACATTCAGCATCTTCCTCTTCAGGGTTCTTTCCTCTAACATTCCATGTACTCAAACGTTTCAAACAGCTTCGCCGAAGGGTAAAACAAAGAGACAAGCCATCTGACACATTTGAGCCACTAAAGAAGAAGTGCAAAAGATCGGCAGGAATACCCATTCCATCTAGTGATTTTTGTTACGATTTATTAGATCATTTTCCAGATTTTGATGACAGAAAACATAAATACAGAAACTGTTCAAGAACTTCAAATGGATTAACCTTTGCAATGTGCGTTACCTGGAATATGTATTTATGTCTCTTTAGGAAACGAAATTGTATTCTACAGTTTCATAAGAAAGAATTGTAAAAATAAAGTATTTTATATTTACTAATTTCACTGAAAGATTTGATTTTATAACCTTAAATTTTGCCAACAATTATACTTGAATTTCATAGTGTTGCTTATGAGCAACAATAAATAGTATCTTCCGAAAATTAAAAATTTATGTTTTAAGTGATGATGCCCCATAACAAACCCCAAATGTTAAAATAATTTTTTAATTAAAAATTCGTGAGATAAAGTCCTAATTAGAAATAAACGTTTTGGACTTCACTTTCCAGTTTTCATCTAGCTGGGCTAACGCTCATACACATCACTATATATATATATATATATATATATATATATATATATATATATATATATATATATATATATATATATATATATATATAAGAGTGGTTATATATATATATATATATATATATATATATATATATATACAGAGAGAGAGAGAGAGAGAGAGAGAGAGAGAGAGAGAGAGAGAGAGAGAGAGAGAGAGAGAGAGAGAGAGAGAGAGAGAGAGAGAGAGAGAGAGAGAGAGAGAGAGAGAGAGAGAGAGAGAGCGAGAGACATTAGAGGGAGAGAGGGGCCAAATAAAGCTTTTCTCCTAACTTAGGAAATTGTAATTGTATATAAAAGAGAAGTGAATAGTGTATTAATAATGTAGGAAAATCGATTGTTTTCCAGGTTACGTGATGCGATGGTCTTCCTACATTACTCTATTTGATATATATATATATATATATATATATATATATATATATATATATATATATATATATATATATATATATATATATATATATATATAGAGAGAGAGAGAGAGAGAGAGAGAGAGAGAGAGAGAGAGAGAGAGAGAGAGAGAGAGAGAGAGAGAGAGAGAGAGAGAGAGAGAGAGAGAGAGAGAGTTGCAAATTTGGAAGACCTTATTCAGAAAGAGTCTAGATATTTAAAGGGAGGAGGGTGCCTGCATGCAGGATAAAATATTTTAAATCTAAAAACTAAATTCTGAAATTTTTATTTAGTTTATGAGAATAGAAAAATGTAAATAAAAACTAAACAAAATTGTTTATGACGAATTTGAAGTGGAGTTTCAAAAACTTTAGACCACATTCACCTTTGGATATTTTAAACCTATTTTTAATAATCAAAAGCAAATTTTATTTCTGCTCAAGAGTAAACTGTGTAGTTAGTCTTGACGCCTCTCCGATTCTGCTTCTTTTTTATGGCATAACAAGTGATTTGTTCAACATATGGTTGTTAGTAAATAATGGACGCACCTTTTAGTAAAATTAATTGGAAACTCTGTATAAGTAATGTTGACAATCCTGACCTTGTGAGAAGAAAACGAATTATAATAGAGGATCAAAACTTCTTTAGGGACGACGAAGACCCTACCACAGAAAAATATAACCAGAGAAATCTTGGGAAAAAATTTGAGTCATGTAGTTAAAACCAAGATTTGGACATATATTTTTTGACGAGGAACGGATACTATCTGAGTAAATTAATGATGGTGATAGTGTTATTAATTAGTGTTAATATTAATGTTATTAGTGTTAGTGATGGTAATATTGTTAATAATTAGTGTTAGTATTAAGGTTATTGATAAGTATTAGTGTTAGTGATGGCTGATGTTAGTGTAACAATATTGCTTATGATGGTATATGATATATATATATTATATATATATATATATATTATATTAATATCTATAACTTATATATACTAAATAAAGAGAGACTTGAATCAATAAATCTCCCATCCAATATATTATTAATATACTTATTAGAATCAAATAACTATATATATACTATCATGAGTGATGTGATTTAGTGAATGCTATTAGTTTATTTGTACCAACGAATACTCTGTAAACTACCTGAGACTCACATAATACATATATATTATATTATATATAATATATTATATATAGTATAATCATATATATATATTATATAAAACCTAACAAACGTATATACTATATATATACTCATATATATGTATATATAACTATATATTATAATATTATGTACCCATCAACAGAAGCGCCCCGGCTAGCTCCAGTGGACAAAAGCACTTTCCCAACAAGGAAAGCCCGCACAGGTCCCAGGTTACAGCACCAACTGGCCACATGCCAACGGCACTGTGAGCTAATTAACTACTCTTTTGTGACTGTGGCTTTCGTTGATTGCCGGGCGTCTAATTGCTACACCCTCAACACCCCCTCTTTGATTAGTGGCTCTGCCAGTTAATTACTTATTTGTTTACTTGTTTAATATATATGATATATATATATATATATACAATATACATATATCCATATATATAATACTTATATATCTATAATATATATTATATATATATATATTAATATATATATATATATACTATATCATTTATAATAGATAATATATATATATTATATACTTATAATATATATGTGAGTGTGTGAGGGTTTGCTTGTGTGATGTGTGTGTGCTGTGTGTGTGTTGTGTGCTGCTGCCACACCAACCCGCCTGATCTGTTAGTGTCTGATCAGTTGTGTGATAGGTGATGCCTGAGTCGTGCCAAATGTAGTGCTGTGATGTGTGCTGTGTGTGTGTACACTATTTTGGTGTGATCGTGATGTGTGTGTGTCGTCGTGTTGTGTGTGTGTCGTGTGTCGTGTGTCTGTGTGATGTGTGTGCGTGTGGGTACGTGCTTAATGTAGCTGTGTGTAGTGTGTGCTGTGACACAATCTTTGTGTGTGTGTCGTGTGTGTGTGTGTGTGGTGTAGTGGTGTACTGTGTGTGTGTGTGTTGTGTGTGTGTTGTGTGTGTTGTGCAACCCAACATGTGTGGTCATGTGTGGCTCGCTAGCTGTGTCGCATTTGTGTGTTGCTGTGCTGTTCGCCATAGTCGATACTACAGATCGTCTGCATCCGTGTGTGTTGCATCCGTCCCTGGCTCAACAGTGTGATGAATAGCTGTAGCTGCTGCGCTGATACGCTCGTCTGTTGCATAGTGTGAACACGCAGCATACCCACCACCCACGAACAATGTGTGTGTGTGTGTCGTGTGTTGTGGTGTGCACAGCCAAGACGACGCCTGTGATTGGTGTGTGTGATGTGTTGTTCGGTGGCTCTATGTAGTCGGTGTGTGTGATGCTTATTAAACATCCCTTTAGACGCTCTCACCTGCTCCGATTTCCACAAATATCCGATTTAAAATGCGACTTTCAAAATATTTTTGCCAAAGTGTATTTGATTAGGAAAAAAATGTCTGCCTCACACAAAATCCAATCGGAAACCACGATATTAAAAAATTTGCATTGACACCGACGAATCTTTTTTTGGGAGGTTACGCACCTGTACTCCCCGACCCGTGAGTGGTAGTAAAATAATTGACTGGGACCTTCGCTTTCTTTGGGCTTACATGCTTTACCACTGAACTACAGGCTTTAATATTTAAATAGAATAAAATTAAAAACATAAACTAAAAATAGAATCTCAAATATATATATATATCAAACTATTATACTAGATTACTAATCATCGTATATACTCATATATATAGTATATATATACCTACTATACTACAAATATATATGATACTACTAACCGTACATATCATACCACCTATATTCTATATAAGCCCGGCTACTGATTATAAAGCACTATCATACCTATATATAATACCATAATCACTATATATCGCTATCATAAAAAGCATCGCTGATATTGATTTATTTACTTATACATTCTGAAAGATCTACTGGGAAAAACTTACATCGAGCCTCCTGCTTTTGACCTAGGAAGGACTTTTAGTGCCTCCAATTGTTGCATATGCCAACTTATATTCCTCCTGACACCTGCGCGCAGACCCATTAGGATCTTCTATATTCAAATTCATTGCCAGAAGCAAAATGTAAGTGTTTCCTCTCGGACTCCTTTCTAGACAGCTTTTCGATTCGTATCTTGGCTTTTGTACAACCAATGCAATTTGGCACCCTTCACAACCATGGCGGAGCTTTCTTTACTTTATATATATTATTATAAATATATTATATATATCTATATTAAATATATATCCAATCTATATATATTAATATACTATAATAAATATGTTATAACTACTATTATTATAAATCATATAATAATATCTATATACTATTATATATATATATATATATATATATATAATAATAGTATTACTTAAAGTGATAATAATGTTAAATTTCAGAGCCCTGGGTGGCGAAAGGCCTCCAAATCGCGTTACGTCTCCACTTGGGACAAAGGGCAAGGCGCGGAACCTATACTTGCCAGACGTAAAACTAATATCGAAGAAAGGAATCTTAAACCACTGCGGACCAATTGGGGTTCTTGCTCTTCAGAGACTTGCCATTCTTGCAATCATTTATGCCAACTTTTAGAAAGGTTTCTATATGTCCTTTCCGCCGATCTATACTATATATATATAATATATATATATAATATATATATTATATATATATATATATATTATTATAATACAATATATATTATATTATATATACTATATATATATACATATCATATTACAATAAATAGATATATAACACCATTACATAAACTACCTACTAATATATATATAAACTCATATTATACAATTATATAAATATATATATTAATCACAGCGTACTATATATAGTTATACTATATATATCATATATAATATATATATTTATAAATATATATATATAACCTATAACTATATATAACTAATCAATGCTCTATAAGTAATTAATATAATCACTAACCAACAATACTAATTACTCAAAGAAATTATCGAAATACCCTAACCACATACACATCCATACATTCCTCACACAAATTACCCATGGTCAGGATCCTAAATTCACGTGAAGGAACCACGACACCAACAAAAAATACCACCCACGGAACATACACACAAACTCACACATACTCCAGATTATCCGTTTATTTTTGACAACGCGAGATTATCCATGCCTCGAAGCACCCCTTTTCCAGCGTTTTCCGTTCTTCCAAAACTCTCTATACACCCCACATGCGTACGGTAGCGAAGCTCCGCACCACGCAGAATCAACGGCCAATTTTGAGGAGGTAATCTCCAGCACTAATCGTAGTTGAACACTTGTGTACCAAACGTTGAGTCTGAAAGGTAATATATAAATAGCTATGAGTATGTGTAATGAATATTTGTTGCTAAACTTTGCAAAACATTTAAGATATCTGAAGGTGGGATGCTGTAACATATTCAATAACAAGCTTGCTTTCTTTTTTTTTTTCTTTCATCTTTTTTCTTTTTTTTACCATCTTTTCTCTTTCAATCTAATACACTAAAACTTGTTTGAGTACGTTCAACAAATAGGGACAACGATTCTTGATGAGAGACGGTACTTTGATTAAAAATATTTATTCTATGAAAAGCTAGATATTTGATTGTTTATAGCGACAATTTTAGTTTTAAGTAAAACATAGGATTTAGAGTATTAGGATATTAGGGATAGATAGTGCAATACAAATTGCAAAATTAGGAAATTAAAATACAGGAAATTACATAATGGCACATATTAGCGCACAGATAAACTGGGTTATGTTGACTTTTTACGATGTTAACAAGCACAAATTATCAAATTTGGAGAAAACCACTTTTTCATTATTTAAGACAATTCTTTAGGAAGCCTCAGCATACACGATCAGCAAAAGCCATATGTCAAGAGCAGGAAAACAGTATATATTGCGAAACGAATCATTCAAAAATAAATCCATATTCTAAAAATCAAATCATTACAAAACAAGTTGTCGCCAATTTACAGAAGATATAGCTTACAGGCGCAAGTGGTTACACAATGTTACCATTTTTAAGATGTGGAAAAGAAAGACAAGCTAATGCAATGATGAGCCAGAGAAATTATATGGATCTAGCTTGAAAGGAAACACATTTACTTAAAAGGCCAATCTTCCCACCTATGCTTCAATCATGCTATCTATAGATAAAAATATACAAGCGAAGGTATTTTGCTTATTTTTAGTTCTACAGTCTGAACCTCACTATTGACTGGAAATTTGCTAAACACAACAATATGATAATCAAAGAAGGACCAAATAAAATATTTCAATGCACACCAACTTTCCTTGACTGTTTATAACTGGTCACAATGAAATTATGGTCAACAAAAAACTATATTTTATAAAGGAAGAACTAAAATAATATGTGTAGGAAATACCAAAACCCGACCACCAGCAACGCGACACTCACTACAATCATAACATTGTTAGTATATCAGACTTTGTGAAACAACATATAAAGTAAACAACTAAATTTCAAATGAGCAAGAGGGTGTTGGTCGCTGAGGGTAACACAAAGACCGCAAAAACCACTACAACGCGAAGATGGAAGCAGAACGATATGCCTCAAGTGAATAAGGGAATAGTTAAAATTTGTACTTGGAGCGATTAAGGAAGTAAATTAAAGTACTGAGCTTAGACAGGCGAATAAGATATAAGCGGCTCGGATAGGGTTTGGCTTTTGCGCAAGTTAAAGAGAAGAACAGCTACTTTGGCACTCACCAAGCAAATTGTCTTCAGCCCACTCAATCTATTTATGAGAGGACGGGCTAGCGTAACACCCATTGATATTTTCACTATATCATATATACTATTACTCATATAATTATATATAGTATATATACTTATATATATACAATATATACTATATATATATTATACTAGATATATAGTTATCAACATAATGATAGGTACTCAATATATACTACTTATCACTACTGTCCTACTATGATAATGCAGTAACCCTACAACTACATAACAACCTACTTACTACATTATACTTACCTATCAAATACTATTACCCATTAATATATAATATAATCCATAATACTAATATCACCATATAAATCACATATACCCCTAATATTATATCATATTTAGTTTAGACATGATAGTACTATATAATGATATATATATAATTATATAATATCATATATTAGTAGTCGATGCTACCATCCAGCCGCCGACGACCAAGCTTTTTTCATCAAAAGAATAAGAGCGCCTAACTGAGGTCTGGAAAGCACACTTGGACACATAAGCACGCCTATCGTATGGGAATGAAGCTGAAACCGCCTGCCCCAATTTTCAAGTCGTAGAGAGTGTATATAGAGGGGGGTCAGCCCCGAGGTCGATACGGACTATTCGCGGCCTACCCGCCTTGTTGCGGGATCCTGAGAGCCCCCGATTTCAGGCCTTAAATCAGGTCGTTAGGTTCGAGACCCGTATGACGTAATCTCGTCGGAGGACGGCATTACTGTCAGCGCGCGGAGAGCGCCGCGCGCGCACCACACACACCAACACCTTCACAGTATTATTATTATCTAATTATTATTGTTTATTATTATTTTTACCGCATCGAAAGAACGATGTTTCCGCAAGGAAACACTTCGAACGTTGTAATTTAAGCCCTTCGTTGCGTCTCATTTCTCGCCTGTGTCCATTCAGGCACCTCGCACCGTACCCGCACCGCCACTGTACTGGCACAGCTCTCTCGATATCGGAAAGGAATAGAGCTATCGCCTTCAAAACTTGGTATATTTATGTGTGTGTAATAAATTGGAACCCTGGCGAGTTTTGGTTGCGACCGTCAGTCACCCCTAACGGAGCGCGTGTTTAGAAACCACCCCCTTAGCGCACCCAAGGTCGACAACATAATCGTTCCTGGAAACACCCATTGTTAGGCTTTAACGATAATCGGGAGTGAAATTTGGAGGGTTAGTTTATATGGTGGACGAAGCTGCATCGTACGACCTGCAAAGAAATTAATCGTACCCTGCGTCCCCCGTCAAGGGGGGACCCCACCCCCTTAACAAAATTAAAAAATTGATCGCTAGAAGATTGAAACCTTGGAGAACAGGATAGTAAGGAGTCGGGAATATCGTCGAGACGGCCGTCGGCGCTTGGACGTCGTTTCGGGTCCAAAGGCCCCCCGTGAACTAGGGTCTCAGTTTGATAAAAAGAAGAAGAAATGCAATGGAATGCAAAACAGAGGAAGAAGAAGAAAGAAGAAGAAGGAAGAACGAGGAGGAAAGGAGGAAGGAAAAGAATGAGGATGGAGGAGTTAGGAGAAGGCATTCAGAGCCCGAGGAAGTCGGAGATCAGTACGGCAACCGGTGCATGGCAGCCGGTCGCATGTGCCACGTGTGTTCAATAAAACAGTCCGTAGATAACACAATGTTGGTGTTCTTATAAGGGTTATCGAACCGTACGAATCTCGAATATTAGGGTTTATAAGTTCGACTGTTGGAGATGCCTAGGACCCCCATGGGGGGTTCCGACTGAAAAAGAAAGCACAGAGTGCAAAACAAAGGACGAAGACGGAAGAAAGCAAGAATGAAAGATAGAATAAAACTAGAAGAGGAAAGGAATGAAGAAGGAGTCTGACTCACAGGAGAAGGGGTTGACAGCTGCCTGCACCGGCGCAGGCTCCGGTGCGATGCCGAAGTTTATTAAAAATATTTGAAATTGTAATTAAATACAAATCATATATATATACTTTAATATGTTATTGAAAGTTTTAATAAATAATAGGGTTTTCAGAATCATAAAAAAATCAAAAAAAAAAAATTTAAATAAATAATAAATAAATAAATAAAATTTTCTTACTTCGAAAATTATATAACTTACAAATTTACGTATTTTACATACCCTAAAGCAGATAAAATTTCAGTAAAATCAAATCAATATTCTATCAGCTACGCGAAGTTTAGTAGTTCCTTCATCAAACTAATTGATTATGAGTCAAGTCACATGCTCGCAGTACTCATTCTTGGATAAAAATAAACATAAAATCAAGTTCTTAGTATCAAAGATTCAACCAGATATAATCCGGGACCGTAACAAAGATTTTAACAGAAATGAAAGCTTACTTAGTCATCATCTGACTATAGACATACCTTAACCCACAAGCGGGACAAAACACTACATAGCTTCACAAACTAGAGAGTCATGATAACGAGTTTTAACCAATTAACACACAGATTCCACATTTAACACCAAGTAAAAAAGTCAACACTAAATCCAATGAGATAATTGCAAACGTAAACCTAACTCTCTACTTCTTTCAGCTGGCAACTAATCTCCCTAACATATTAATCCGGTTAATTTACCACTACATAGGTAAACATTTTAACTAAAATTTATACAACATTTGGTTAATTATTCCACTAACAGAGCACGCCGAATATGCTAAGTAAACAAAGTGTTTTCCACATCAATTAAAAGCTAACATAGTCGATTATACATGGAACTAAGAAAATAATGTTACAAAGCAACGCTTTATCAAGATCAAACGAAGATCTCTAATTAACGAACTGTTAACATTAACAAAGTCTCACACTTAACACCCAGTAAGCAACTCAACAATGTATTGCAAAAACGTAACCTGGTTAGAACACAGGTTCAAGCACTAAACTCTGAACATAATTACGTTAATCTTAACACTGACACAGCTAACATCATAACTAAGAAAACTTTATTTCACAACAGTGGTCTAATTTATTACCGGCATTCAAAGCGAATGATACTCGTGAACGTAATAAAAGTCTTCCATTAAACAATAAAACTAACATAGCGTAACAGGAACTAAGAAAATTAATGTACAAAGACACAACCTAAAGCACACATCTTAAGCAGGAATAACTGTTAACATTAACACATAAGTCCTATAAGATCTCTTCTAATATACAACAATAAGCAGAATATGATGCTAAACATAGAACAATGGTTTCCACTTAATAAAGCGTAACACAAACTTCTAGCAATCTATCAGCAACTCAGAGACACCAATAATGTAATCAAACGACAAAACCAAGACACAATCTCTACGCCCTAATCAAGCCCACTAAAACTGTTAACAAATAATACCACATTGATTCTCAAGAAGATTAATCCCAGTCTTCGCAGTAGAAACGAACCTTTACAAGAAACGAAAACCTAATGCTTCCTTGTTCCAATACTTTTTCCAAATGCAAATATACACATCTCCACCACTACCAAACGCCTCTAAACGACTCTCCACCCCCCATCACTACCTTAACATTGAACAGTAACATTTTGATCAACAAAACAATGACCTAACACATACCTAACCATCTTAATACCTAATGAGTAAAGACGACAAATGCGACGTTACAAAGATCAGTTCGTTTGGCATCGATTCTTTGCTCCAGTGAAACTAATCGACTTGCAGGTGGTGTTAAAAATGATTTATCTTTAAAACACATTTGACATATCCCAAAAAGTATGGCAAAATTATGTATATTTGACCCTCACGCGGGAATACATGCAACTGTAGCAGTCGCCATCGGCTTGACGATTTAAACATAAATGACACATCGTTGGGAATAACGAAGGCTCCTTGTGAAACGATTCCATCCCAACACACAGGTAGTAGAGATGTGGGGAGATTGTCTCATCCGACATCAGCATCACACGCGAAAGAATGTCTACTGACGGAAAATCGTAAGCGTAAACAACCCTTATAGGTCTAATATGAGATTCTTTCTCTTCAATCATATCAGGAAGAACAGTAAACCAAGAATTACAACGTACACGAAACGAACCATATCAGCTTTCAAAAGGGGGATAAGTATTCTCGATTAGGACCAAGACTAACACACAACAGCAACCGAACAACAACAACCACGAACTAACAACCCAACACAACCCACAACAACGAACAACCAATGCAACAAACACAAAAAACAACAAACAACAAACGAACCAACAACAACAACAACAACAAGCACACAACAACAACAACAACACCAGTACAAAAATAGTTCTTTATGATTATAGCCAAACGCACCGAATATAATTGCTAACGTTAACATCATGTTTTCACGTTAATAAAGCTAACGCACGCAATTACCAGACTAAGAAATATACAGCACCCTCGTACCCAATAACAAAAATCTAACACACCTTACGTCGTATAAGAAATAACACAACTAACTAATTAACCAAACTATCGATTCCAATACTTACTCAGTTAGTAAAGTACCTAGTACATGTACAACACACGTAACCTATTCACACTGTATTTCAAGGACTATGCCTCTACAAATATTCCAATCGTCTATTTTTTCCATTAACAATGATTTACGTTGCATTATAGAAGTACTCATTTCGGATAACAGCCATAGCACAAATGAGGTTCTTATATTTACACTAACCATCGAAAGTATATGCTTAAACATAACCAACGGTTTTCATATGTAACAGCTAACATAACGCAGGTCATATGAACCTTAAGAAATAATGTTACCAACGGGACAAACACACATAAACACACACTTGCCTTAAGCACGAATAACAGCTGTTAACCATTAACAGAAGGCTTCCCACTTAAGCACCTGTAGAAGTAATACATGCACCTAACAAAAAACGTAACCTATTCAACTTTTTTCCAAGGCATATCTCTAACATATCTAACGTTAATTACGATTGAACAGTAATACTTTTCACAAGGCATTTATCAATATTCTTGTTCAAAAATTTTATTCATACAGACCAACGAAAATACCTGTAAACATAAACAAGTTTTATTTTAGAAGCTGAACTATAAAGTTCTTGTTATTGACTAACCAAAGGAAAAACGCTCACACACTTAGGTTTTACCATTAAATAAAGCAAACATGTCAAATAAAGAAATAATTAGTTAATCTTACAAAGGCAAACCTAAACCACATACTCCCGCGTATCGACATAATCAGCTAACATCCGAAAATTCCCTACTATATCGAAAGGTAAATGTAGCTTAATAGATCATACATACTCGCATTATGTCTCCCACCTTCTCTCCATATTCAGCAAACACAGAATAACGCAGGCAGTTATACTAACAAATCCCTTAAAACAAAGTCACCACATCTATTCCAAAATACCAACATATGGAACTTCATGAATTAACAGCCATATTGACATCAAAGTGTCAAATCGTTTGAGTATTACATCAAGTTGAACCCATGAATAACATTCAGACATATAGACAAAAATTCTAGGGCAAAACCTACACATTTACCCAACAGAAAACTATAACTAGGCTCACATTTCTGAACATCATCGTCAGCGTAACACAGTAATATTTACAAAAATCATCATTTTCTAATCAAATCAGTGCTTATCTTTCACATGTCATAGTACATATTTAACCATAACGTACCTTAATCCTCTC
>JABUQX010057103.1:37500-51060 GCA_015478945.1 Trachelipus rathkii | reverse complement strand
AAAAGTTCACTGAAACACACTGCAACAACTATTATTATATTATTTTTATTATTATTATTATTATTATTATTATTATTATTATTATTATTATTATTATTATTATTATTATTATTATTATTATTATTATTATTATTATTATTATTATTAGGATAAATGCTATTATTATTATTATTATTATTATTATTATTATTATTATTATTATTATTATTATTATTATTATTATTATTATTATTATTATTATTATTATTATTTAGAAATTCTGTATCAACTTTTGTTTTAATATAAGTTTTACTTTTAATTTCCAATTCACCAAATATTTTCATGTAATTTTCATTTAATTTCCTTAAGACTATTCAAGAAAATAATTTACAAAGAAAGTTTGAGGCATATATATATATTTATTAGTTCCTGACCGGTTTCGTTCGTAAACCTCGGACATCTTCAGAGTTTTGATTCTAACAAATGAATGAATTATTTTACACAAGATTTAAGATTATAAATTATTAAATTTTAGGTAACATTTCATATTATATATAACCTAAGGGACATTACGTTAAACTTTATATTAATGTCTGGTTTGTGATATCTTATGTAATAAGCTTCAGCTATTTTTAGTTATTGCCTTTGATAAATCAGGTGCAGTTGTCTTCTTATTCTCAGTGAATAAATTATTATTTTAATTATAAATTTTACTGGGTGTAAAGCGGTGCTGGTATGCCCTATATGTTAATGTATTAGTCGGGTAAAAAATATAGGGAAATTATTTTATTGAGTGTTGTAAGGAAGATATTTTTTGGTATTTTGGTTTAAAAGGGTGCGTCGAGTGACTGAGGGGCTGATTGTTGAAGAACAAGGCGCATTTAAAGGTGGTAGAGGATGTGCAGATCAATTTTTTACGTTGAAGGAAATGAGTGAGAATATGAGAGAGAAGA
This sequence comes from Trachelipus rathkii, assembly GCA_015478945.1. Lineage (NCBI taxonomy): Eukaryota > Metazoa > Arthropoda > Malacostraca > Isopoda > Trachelipodidae > Trachelipus > Trachelipus rathkii. Next base: position 50,128 of record JABUQX010057103.1, on the reverse strand, counting down.
AAAACAAGCTGTATTTAGGTTTATGGACTTGCGACAGGTGTACGGCAGTATTAATAGGGAAGCTATGTGGCAGGTTAGTTAGTCGATAGTATGTATATCTAAAATTAAGTGTGTGTAAGAATAAATGGAATGGAGAGTGGATGGTTTAATATTAACAGTGGAGTGAAGCAGGGATGGGATATGTCTCCATGGCTATTCAATTTGTTTATGAAAGGTGTGATGAAAGAATTAAAGGTAGGAGTGGTAGTTGAGGGTGCTAAACTGATGATAAATGGAAAAGAGTGGAGGGTGCCTGCTTATTGTAACTAATAATTTGGTATTATGTGGCGAATCTGAAAAAAGTTTGAAAGGATTGGTAGAGGGGTTTGGCAGGGTGACTAATAGGAGGGGTTTAAAAGTAAATTTAGGTAAGAGTAAGGTGATGGTGGTGGATGAGGAGGGTCCACACTGTGAAATCATGTTGGAGGGTGAGCAACTGGAACAAATTTCTGAATTGTAATATTAAGCTATATGTTGAATGAAAAGGGAACGGATGATGCAGAATGTGGTAGGAAAGTTGTGAGTGACAAGTGGTAGGAAGGTGGCTGGTGAAAGTAAATATTTGATGAATGCAAAGGGACTAAGTCTCGAGTGTGAAAGCGTTCTGCATAAGGGTATATTGTTGCTGGTGTTAATGTGGAGCAGTGAAACTTTGGTGTGGAATAAAAGATATAGACTTAAAGTTGACTCTGTTCAGATGGATAATCGAAGGGCGTGTTAGGTGTGAGAAAAGTTACTAAAATGAGAAATGAACATGTTAGGGAATTGTGTGATATGAAGAAAGGCGTGGATGAATGCATTATGATGGTTTGGTCATATGCAAAGGTTGGATAATAGTCGATCTGTTAAGCAGATGTATAGAGATGAGTGTGTTGAAAATCGACCAGCTGGTAGACCAAGGAAAAAGTTGAAAGAGAAAGCAAAGGTATATCTGAAGGAAAGGAATGTGAATTTGGTTCAAGCAAGAAAAATGATGTATAATAGGAGTGAATGGCGGAATTTTTTGAGGGGGCATTTTTGTGGGTCAGGCTTAGGGAGTGAACCCTTACATTCACGAGATACCACAATGGGGGTCTGTTGCATTGTTGTGATGCCCTATGGTGGATTTTTCGTATCGAAGGGCTTGCGCCTAAGGGAATGAGGGAAGGATATGGGGGGTGTCTTTCCTTTTGATTTACATCATGTCGTTTTACTTTGCTATTCTGTTTCCGGTGCATGTTACACGCGTTACCCCCATCTGCGGACATATAAGGAGGAAGGAAAGAAAAAGATATATATATATATATATATATATATATATATATATATTAATTATATATATATATAATATATATATATGATTATATATATATATACATATATATATATATAATATATATAATATATATAATATATAATATAGTATATATATATATATATTATATATATATATATATATATATATATAATATATCATTAATCATCATCACCCACCCTCTTTCCCCAAGGTGCGTAACATGCACCGGAAGCAGAAAAGTAGTAGAAGAATATGACGCAAGTCCAAAAGAGAGACCAGCCTTACCTCCCCCTTTACACCTTTTGTGAGAACTCGTCGCAGTCAGAAAATCCAACCCTAGAGCTTCACGGGGATCGCGACGGACCATCACTATGGCATCTCGTCAATGTGGGGTACATCCTTGGCCCAGGTGGGCCAAAAAACCCAGCCACTCACTCCTATTATGCACCTTTCTTCTCGCCTCTGCCAAACTCGCATTTCTCTCCTCCAGGCATTCCTTTACTGACTCAATCCACTTTTTCTTCACTCTCCCAGCCGGTGGATTCCCAGCACACTAACTACTATACATTCGCTTAACCAACTGGCTATCACCCTTCCTTTCCACATGACCAAACAATCGTCAACGTACTTTTCATTTATTCATTCATTTACCCCTTTCTTTCACACCACACCACAACTCTAAACACGTTCATTTCTCTTTTCATCAATTTCTTCTCACACCTTAACACGCCACTAAGATTGTCCATCTGAACACATTGAACTTTAGATGTTACATATTATTCCAGACCCATTAGTCTCCACTACATATACATTAAACAAGGTTAACATACATACCCTCATATAAAGACCCTAGCACACTCAGACTTCCCATTACAATCCACAAAACCGATTATAATTTTCACCAGCCACACCTTCCTGCCATTCACAACTTCCTCCTACACTCTGCATCATCGTTCCCTTTCATCCAACATATATCCTTAAATATTTTAAACTTAGACACTTGTTTCCAGCTGCTCACCATTCTAACAATAACTAGCACACCGAGGACTGCCCTCACTCACAGCCATAATTTTACTCTTATCTAAATTTACGTTTTTAAACCATTCCTTTTACACACCCATGCACATAATCCTCTATGCCAATCCATTCTTTTCAAACTCTCTTTCAGATTTGCCAACTACAAAAACGCAAATCATTCGTACATATTAATATTATATTCTATATATATATATATTATATAATATATATATATATATATATATATATATATATATATAATATATTATATTATATTATATATATATATAATATATATTATATATATAATATATATTATATATCATAGGTGAAAATTTTGCTTTAAATCACAACATTTCAAAATCCATATCTTCAAAAAAACATTACAAATACGCTTACAGGGAAAAGGAATACATTGTTGGAATCCTGGTAACAATTTAGTGCGGAAAATGTAAAAAAAAAAGATGGAATCAGTGTTATAACACCATCACAGTCAGGTGTTTGGGCGAGCTGTTATTAAGAAGTGTCGAAAGATGCCAAAGTGTACAAATAAAATCTATTTTGCAAGCCCAAGAGAAATATTCGTCTGCTTTCATTTTGACGCGTAAGGCCAAATTGCAAAAATTCGCCGCAGTATTCAAGTGGGTAATCTTACGAGGAATTGAAATTAGGTATAGTAAAATGTGAAAGTTGATCATCACATGATATTTTTAACACACAGCAAAGTTTGCTGAATGAATTTGATGCATGGAAGAACTTCAAAATGATCGTACGTGACACAACAGCATTAAATACTGGACGAGTGAATGGAATTGTTTCAAAAAAATTAAAAACTGAAATGGTCAAAGAGGATTAGATCAGCCACAGTAACAGTGGCCTGCCAGCATCATAATTCTTGATAGAATCTTAAAGCATGTGTTAGACTTCTTTAATCCAATTTCTTTTACCAAACCAACACTCAACTATGAATTTGTGAACGAAATGATAAAACAATACAATATCTTGCAGCAGTCCTACAAGCCAGAAAGTGAAATGATAACTATTCAAATTCCAGGTTGGCGAGATGATTTTAGATTTCTGTATGAGTTATGTAGAGCATTCAGTTTCCTTAAAGAAACTAGTGCGTACCCCATAATTAAATTGGAAAAAAATTTACCTGAGTCTCTTGCACAGTGCCAGATGGAATTCACGTGCTTTATATGCTCTTATTTCGTACTTCCTCATTCCTAAATGGAGAATATCACTGGAAACAACGTGCGCTTTCATCTCAAATACATCGGAGGAAGCGTGGTTTTCTAGCCAAATGTTCAACGCAGAGACTCACCCGAAATTAATGGATGGAATTTCCGAATTAAATTGTTCTGCAGCCATGAAGTGATTTGTAACTCATTGGATTGCTGACAGATTCGTTGTAGATACACCACGGACGAATATTTGTGCCGAACGAGGGGTGAAATTAATGGAAGAATTCTACAAGAAATACAAAACAGATAAATATTTGAATCTGAAGCTTATTGCAACTAATACATTTTGACTGTGCTGAATGTACTTAAGTTTTAGAATTTTCATTGTCAATTGTTCGGAACATTTTTTATGAATTGAGCGAAATAATTGTCATTTTATGTCATTATTAAAAAGTTCAGTGATTTCTAATAAAGGCTAATTTTTTTTTTGTCATAACCCTAATATATTATGTATATATATATATTACTATACTATCAATATATATATTATATATATATATATATAATATATATATATATATATATAATATATAATATATATATATATATATATATATATATATATTATATGGTGGCCTTCAAGGGGAGGTTTCAGCACCTGTTTGTGGACATGGACCTGCTAATGACCACAGCCCTCCACCCCCATTTCAAACTTCCAGTCGTTGGGTACCTGAATGAAAGGACCTTGAAGGAGACCATCAGAAGGGGGTTATCGTGAGGTTGCTCGATCAAACGTGGCTCCTGGTCAGGACAAACGACGGTTTGCCGCCCAAACAGCAGAACAGGTGGAAGACGATCCTTTCCATTAATGAGGGTGAATGACAACCGCTTCTGGCTCCCGACCACCTTGAGGAGGACTTGAAGAAGGCCTTTGAGATTTGGAACAAGCTGAAGGTGAAGAGGACCACTCCTCTGTCTGTGGACCTGTTCCCCCAGCAGCACAGAGAAACCTAGTTGGACCTCTCTATCAAGTACAATACCCCTGTCCCTCCTCCGAGGCTTATGGAGAGATTGTTCAGTTTGGGCTCTAATGTTCTCAGGACTAAGAGGTCATCCCTTGACTGATGAGAACATTGAGAAGCTGGTGTTTCTGAATTGAAATATGCACCTCTTGAATTTGAAGTGGCTGTGCCAGATGGAGGAGGAGGAGGACAACAACAATGACTAATTAGTAATTAAATTGATGTAACAAGCGCAGTTCTTCCACATTATATATAATATATATATTATATATATATATATAATATATATAAGATATATATATATATATATATATCATATATATATATATATACTATATATATATATATATTATATATATATATATATATATAACTATATTATATATATACCAAACCTAATTGCTCATTCACTAATTACGACATTGGTTGTTCCTCCATCTCCTCCTTCCTACTTCTCCTCCCTCTGGCACAGCCTAGAAGCATGATCCTCTTGAAGCAGTTATGGGCGAAAACGACGTTTTGAGGCCTAATGGAAGAAGATGATAGTTCTACTGAAAGGGCGAAAAACCCTACCTGAGAAGTTTCAACTTCGAGACTGGCGTCCGGAAACCATTGCGCCGAGAAATGGTCTCTAGAGTGACTCTAGGTAAGAATTTCGGGCCAGAAGAGTAAGATGCTGGACCAACTGACAGGGCGAAAGCCCTTCCTGGAGTTGTTATAGATTATATAATATAATAATATATAGATATTACTATATATAATATATATATATAATATATATATATATATTTATATATAGCTATATTATATATATATCATAATATAATATATATTACTATATATATAATATATATATATAATATTAATACTATTATATATATTATTATATATAATATATATATAATATATAAATATATAAATATATACTATATATATATATAATATATTATATATATATATATATATATAATTACGTATAATAGAGATATATATATATATATATATATATATATATAATATAATATATATATATATATGAAGTTTCAAAAGAAGATGCTTTGGAATTATATAAGGAAGGAAAAAAAAAGAAATACTGAAGAAAGTCTACGTAGGAGAAAAAAGAGTAAAGGAAACGTGTTTTGTGGGAAGAAGGGCAATGCGCTGCGGAAGCGACACAATGAGATAGGAAGCTCTTCTGGAAGGAACAAGCACGAAAAGGGTTAGAAGTGGGAATAAGGGAATCTGACATTAGCGAATAATTTAATAGGGATGGCCTGCTTTCCGTAACTAGATGAAAATGATGTAAGGGGACGTGTGGAAGGAACACTTCGAAAAATCTGCACTATTAACATTAACGTTGTTACATGAAGGAGTGATACGGGGAATGTGTGTAGGGTTGATTTCTAAATGCGACAGTTTCTCCACTTAATAGGTTAAAGGGGGCGGTAGGCGTGGGCGTTTCTTTTCTACTGAAGTGTATGTTCTTCTACTACTCTTTCTGTTTCCGATGCAGGGTACGCACCTTACCCCCAGTCTTGGGGAAAGAAGGTTGATGATGAAAACATAAAAATTAAATAAATATATAAACTTTAAGGTAATTTTATCGGAAATTATGCTTATAATTGCCAATAAATGGTTAGCGGACTGTTACAGACTTCAGTAGTGAAAAAAATTTATTAGCGATAGAATTAGCCGATTTGCGATAGCTGACTGGCGAAGCAAAAAAAGTTGCGGAATTGCGGAATTCGATAGCGACGGCGAAACAGAAAAAAAATTGCGGCGAAATTGCGGAATTTGCGATAGCGGGACTGAGCGAAAGTAGAGAAAAAGTGTAGGAATTGCGAACTGCGGAATGTCCAACAAAATTAGCGGAATTGCGAATTGCGGACTAAAAAAAAAGTTGCGGGTGCCCACCTCTGGTGACTGGATAAGAATATCGAGCCATGAGGGCATAGCCCAAGCTGAAGCACTTGATAAAGTTAGACGAATTGGGACTGAATGGTGAAGCTTCTGAAGAAAATTTAATAAATAATAAATGATTATTGCATTATTATAGTAATTTACATTACAATAACTGTTTCTATAATGGTGTTTCCCAGAAGTAAAGGAGAATTAATATTTTAAAAATAGGTTAAAAATCGTTTTGTGCCATTTTAGTCAACTGCAATATTTATAAACTATAATTATAGATGTTTCACCTTTTAATGAAATTATTGTTTAAAAACAAAGAGATCCCATTTAATACCTGAGGTCTTTCATATATTTAAATACATAGAGCTTTTGGCATCTTTTTCGTCTACACAAGTTCCACGATTGAGTTATTTCTTTCGTCTTGCCTACCTGCTGTGAAATGAAGGTACTTTGATGCGTGCAAGTTTCATTCAACGAATGTCACATAGACGTGGTGGAGCACTTAAGCAACAATGTGACTGTTATAAGGAAGATATATGCTGGTATATAATATCAATTAGGTAGTTTAGCTACTCTTTTTAAATATAGCCAAGTTCTTCAACAACGGTCAAGACTCTACTTTTATTCCTTTCTCCTCATTGCTATAAATTAGTGATCATGGAGTGACCTGAAACATTTTGCAACCTTCCTTCATAATGGCGAATTCTGATAGGCTACATTCTGGAAGCTTCTTTTCTAGATTTATTTTATCTACTTTGCATCAATACGAAACCTCGATTCTCTCTCTCTCTCTCTCTCTCTCTCTCTCTCTCTCTCTCTCTCTCTCTCTCTCTCTCTCTCTCTCTCTCTCTCTCTCTCTCTCTCTCTCTTCTTTCTTAGCGATGAATTTTAACGGATATCTTAATAGTCTTTTTTCAACTTTATCAATTATTCATTTTATTTTTGTTGCATTTTTTTAAATTGTTTCCTTTAAAATTCTTTTGATCACTATTATGACCCTAACAGATTCCTTTCGGATCTCGAGTATTTTAAGATAACAATTTCATTACTTTTTTAATGCGAAATATTTTTGTATTTTACAGGAGACTTTCTTCTGTATGTGCTTTAGTTAGGTTTCTCAATCTTTTTAAGAAGTTGATTAAAAAAAACATGTTCCAGTTTTTAGATTTGGGACTTTCAGATTTTAAAAACATTGAAGCAACTTAAAAAAAGTTCATTTTTTTTTATTCAGTAGACGTGTCCCATTCATAACCCTTGTATTTTGCATGCCTCTCTTTTTAACCTTTCATGTTTCATTAAAGAAACCTGTCCATGTACTTTCTAGCTTTTCTTGCTGATATAAGGGAAATTTCAATTCCAGATAAATATTCCTAATAGAATTGGTTACATTTAGTATTATTTTTTGGTGTGTGTGAAAATAATAATAATAATAATAATAATAATAATAATAATAATAATAATAATAATAATAATAATAATAATAATAATAATAATAATAATAATGGTTATTGCCAACGGTTTTGCTCATTTTAGTATTGATTTTCATTTTTTAAATTCGATGATATTACTAAAACTAAAGATTTAAAAATAATTTTTTTTTTTTTTTAAATTCAATTTTGTTTGCTTTAAAAATTTTCAACGCGGGTTAAAAAATTACAAAATTTTCTCGCAAAACTAATTTTCATTTTTATATTTCCCAAATCGAAAGAATTTCAATTCTCGCAGTTTATATTTTTCTAATTATTTATTTATTTTTATTTTTTAAGAAATAATTTACTCTCTAGATTTTGTCCATATTATGCTTCGGATTTATTATTTTATAACCCATGCTCTCATATACATATGCATGAACACGAAATTTGAGCTCTCTCTCTCTCTCTCTCTCTCTCTCTCTCTCTCTCTTCTCTCATTTTCTCTCTTCTCTCTCTCCTCTCTCTCTCTCTCTCTCTCTCTCTCTCTCTCTCTCTCTCTCTCTCTCTCTCTCTCTCTCTCTCTCTCTCTCTCAAGCACATGTATATATGTAAATTCTGTAAAATAACTAATATATATATATAAATATATATATATATACATATATATAACTATATATAAATATATATATAACATATATAATATAAACTATATAAAAAATAATAAAAATATAACTATATATATATAAAAATATAATATATTATAATATATTATGGACATTTATAAGTGTTGACTCCGTTTTAATAAACCATAATAGGGAAATAGGATCTAAAATTTAGGTTAAGTTTGGTACTAGGTAAAAACTAGGAAATAAGGTTAGGTTACAGACTAAATAGTTACGAGTAAATAGCGTCTATATTAGGATATAGGTTACCCAAAAAATTTATGTAATTTACCCTTAAAATTATTTAAAATAACATTTATTTTTGATTTTCGCTCCTGGAGTCAACCACTTAAAAATGCCTAATAATTATATATACTATTTATATATAAATATATATATATATATATATATATATATATATATATATATATATATATATATTATATATATATATATATATATATATATATATATATATATATATATATATATATATATATATATATGAATATTATTATTATTTATTATTATTATTATTATTATTATTATTATTATTATTTATTATTATTATTGTTATTATTATTATTATTATTTTATTATTATTATTATTATTATTATTATTTTTATTATTATTATTATTAAAATGAAGGCAACTAATAATAATAATAATAATAATAATAATAATAATAATAATAATAATAATAATGATAATAATAATAATAATAATAATAATAATAATAATAATAATAATAATAATAATAATAATAATATAATTTCTTTTTTTTTTAATTTTAAAAATGAAAAGAAAGGTTTACAGTTGACTGATATAAGTTTTAAAAGCTGTCTTCAAAAGTAGACAAATTCGACTGATGTATTCAAAAGATCAACAACCACTTTAATAGCGATAACCAAAATTAAGTGATGAAACCATTCAAATATCAAAACCAGGTTGGGAAAGTTGACAATACTTGGTATTGGTAAATTAATTGAAGCGACGTAAAACTCTAATAAGAGCTGAGTAAATGAATTTTCCTCATATACTAGCGTGTAAGGCACACTTTATTCTAAGGCGAATAATCACTCTATACAGAGCATGAGATTTGTGTGGAGTTCAAAGGTTCTTTTGGTACCTCAGAATCCATAAAATTTATGAATATATTAATTTTAGTATAAATTTTTAAACAATCAAAAAATGTTTATAATAAATGAAATCTCCAAAAATTTAAAAAAAAAAAAAAAAAAAAAAAAAAAAAAAAAAAAAAAAAAAAAAAAAAAAAAAAAATTGAATTTTGCAGTTTGGAAGGAGCGTTAGTCGACATCGTAAATTCGAATATATAGAAAGTAATGCCATTTGAATGCCTGAAAAGCAACGAATATTATTTATTCAAATTAGCGATGAGAGAAGAATTTTACATTTATTTCAAGGCATCTTTATAAAAACCAATAAATTTGTGTGAAACAGTTGCTTATTGTAATAGGAAGCTCACTGCATGTATAAGACTGTTTATTAATTTGAAAGTGGAAGACGAACATCTCAAAAGCTGCAAAAGTCCAAGGTGAAAAGATATAAAAGATAAGGAAACTTCCTAAAGAATAGTAATAAAAAGATGGACATTTAAAAGCCAATATTTTTCACCAAACCTAATTTTCAATCAAATAGACAGAAATTATTCTATCAAAAGTAATGGAGTTGGAAGGATGAAGAAGTAAGAATAGCTCTCTGGATCGTCGAAATTATGTTGGAAACATGGAATATAAGCTTTAATTAATAGAGATAATCGTGAAAATGAAAAGACAAGCAAGAGAATGGAAGAAGAAACAAAGGAAGTAATTTATCAAAATAAAAAAATAAATGAGAGATGAAAGAACGGAAAATTACTACGTCTTTTAACAAGAAAGGAATTTTTTCTCATAGTGACAGAAGAGATTTAGGGTGATTTACGAGATAGAAATATAGATAATGAAGATATGTTTGGAGATATTCTTATTTACTTAAATAACAAGAGAAAAATAAAGCAAATAATATGAGTTTTCAAAGAAAAGTACGAAAAATGCAAGAGTTTTCATACCACTTATCTTATAGGTAGCTTTATTATTATTTTAAAACTCATATATACCCTAAATACCACCTAAATAAATACAATAAAACTAAACTACTACAAAAACTAAACCAAACATACATAAAACCAATAACTCAACATACAATATTACCTACTATATATTATATATAAAACCCCACATACCATAAACATACACAACCACCCCCTACCCCATTACCCTCACCAACCTACTCACCTAACCAAAAAACACCCTCACCACTAACTCCCAAATTAATAAAACTAATATCCAACACAAAATAAAAAACAACATAATAAATAATAAATAACTATATAATATAAATATAAATTAAAATAAATATATATATAATATAAATAATATAAATATAAAAAATAAGTAATATAATAAATAATATAACTAATATTACTTGAAATAAAAGAATTTATTAATAATAATAAAAAATATATAAATATAAAAAGCATCATACATTTATTTATTATGTTACATATATTTATTTATATATATATAAATACATGAGTTGCCAAAGAAAAAGTATGAAAAATGCGAGGTTTATACCATTTATCATTTTAGGTAGCGCTTTAGTATTATATATTAGTATATATATATATATATATATATATATATATATATATATATAATATAAAATATAATATATATATATACTATATATATAGTATATTATATATATATATATAAATAAATTTTCAGAAGGTGTCAAAAACGTCGACAGGATATATATATATATTATATATATATATATATATATATATATATATATATATATATATATAATTATATATATATATATATATATATATAATATATACTATATATATATATATATAATATATATATATATATATATATATATGAGGTGGTACCTAAAAGTTCGGGGAATGTGACATTGGGTACTGTACAACAAAAAGTTGCATTACAGTACCTCTTAGTTTCCATCTTCCGTTCTCCATCGAAGTTGTTTCCCTTGAGCATCTATAGGGTGATTCCAGGTATTTTCACCATTGATTTCATTCATTTTTACAATATTCTCAAGTGTGGGTCTTTGATGACCTCTTTGCGATTCTGCCAGGATCTTTCTCAATCGTTTTTAAAATAGTTCGGGTTATCTCTTACTTGTTGCTTGAGTTACATACAGACAGAAACCCGATAGACCTTCTGTTCGTTGCTCAATAGTTTTGGCACAAATTTCACTGAAATGCAATGTTCAAAACGTGCGACAAAATGAGTTTAACACCCAGCATTACTTTCTCACTATCTAACAAACATAGTGAATAGCTCGACTACCATCTGTAAAGACAGCCTCGCGAACCTTTGCTAGGGCTTCGGCATTGTCTTTGTTGACGGGCGTCTGGAACGCTCATCGTCATCGACAGCTGTTCGTCCGTCCTTGAAGCGTTTGTACCATAAATAGGTTTTGCTCATGGCATTATCTTCAGTTAGCAAACCGATGTGATTCTGAAACCAGTTTTTAAAAGCTATAAAATAAAATTTTACTGCTAGATTCTTTGCTCGTAAATGTTTTTTCATACTGTTTTAAAAAACGCCAGACCAATGAAATGACACTTAGAAAACGACTAAACAAAAAAATAAAGGCATTTCACCTAGTGCGTTTTATTGGCACACTAATTACAAAAGCATGCTGGCTCGCAAATCTTGAGTCAGAAAGTCATACTAATTTCCAGTTCGCGCCGATGTTTCAAAATTACCTGAATTTTGGTAAACTCCTCTGTTATATATATATTATATATATATATATATATACTATATATATATATATTATATATATATATATATTTATATATATATATATATATATATAACTTCGAAATATCTATATTATATAATGTTATTTTTATAATTTAATATATATATTATATATATGGTCAGAGTGTCTAAAGCTGACATCATGTAACTCGAGAACGGCAGCACCTACAGTAAAACAAGTTATATATTTGGAATCAGCGGAAAATTTTAAGGGGTTTTTATTTTTTTATTTTTTTATTTTTTG
>JABUQX010057103.1:7500-27500 GCA_015478945.1 Trachelipus rathkii | reverse complement strand
TTTATTCAAAATCATTTTCTTCTTTTTCTTTGAGTGTTTTAAAAAATTTAAGCCACGCTTCACTTTGAGTTATTAATTTGCTATTAAAATATTTTATAATCATTGTAAACAGATAAAATTGTAAATAAATAGTAATAAAGTTTGGTAATTTAATATCATAAAGCGCACAATAAGAAATGATTTGAAGCAGTTTCCACAATTTTTGCATGAATAATTTTGATAATCTTCCTATTGCCTAAAAGTAATAAATAAAAAATTAAAATAAAAAATATTATTTGACATGTCGACGAGATTTGATTTTAAAGGGAATAAAAAAAGGCACTTTCATTTGCCAATTACCTGTCCAAATAATTAAAATCTTTCAGAATGCCATTATGAGATCGTCATTCGCCGATTAGGTCTTGCCTTAATTGTCATTTAAGGCCACGCTGATAAATTCCATCAAAATCCTTTCGCCTTTTTTGATGTCATTCATTTGCATTTAATTGAAATTTGATTGCACACATAATGATTTTCCTAATTGAAACGAAAAATAGACACTCTATGATTACCTTCATAAAGAATTCTATGTGCTTCATAAAAATTTTGCCTCCATAAAATTGAATATTTAGGAATATATTATATATAATTATATATATAGTATAGTATATATATATATATATATATTATATATATATATATATATAAGGACAGTATTTATATATATATATATATATATATAAAGACCATTACCATCTACGATAAGATTAAGACGGAGTTATTCAACGAGTTTATGTCCAAACAAGCCTACAGTGGTAAACCTTCCTTTCATCTACGAGAAATGCCCGAAGCGAGCATTAAAACGGTACAGTAAAACATTAAAACGAGCGTTATATCAGTACTTACCCTTGAGCAACTTGGTGAACTGGCCAATGATCTAGTTGTGTTTGTATCGTCCGCTCCTGTCATGGCAGTGTCCACAGCAACGACTACACAAGCCACTACATTAGCAGCAACAGCAACAACAACAACATCAACAACAGGAACACCTATGGGACTGCGTCCATATAGTCAAGATCATAGGCCCCAACGTCTAACGTGCCCACAAATTTAAGGTACAGGTGCAACCCTAGTTTCACCCTTCTTCTAGATCATATTCCCCCAAACCAACGGAAAACTAGTTTAGCGAGCTGATTGCTGCGCTATAATCATTTCTCAACTTACGATCAATGTCACAATATTAGGCGCAGATACTCTATTTCTCTTGTACACCGGTGTCTCGGTTTCAAGTCTACCTTCTCCAATAGTAGCCAATATGTCCCTATTTCCCACTAACATCAATTGTTCCGCAGCCAATGGTTCGCCTATCAAATGTCATGGTGAAATAGCGACATATATAACCGTCAAGAAGCTTCGTCGAGAATTTCATTGGACTTTCGTAGTAGCTGCTATCAAAGTGCCAATATTGGGTATCAATTTTTTACACCATTACAGCTTAATTATTGATTTGTGAAGAAAACTCTACAAGACACAAATACATGTTCCAGCACCTCTTCAAGTCTCTTCTGAGGAAGCTCCTTCAATATAAATCAACGCTAACATCCAAGACTCTAATATCTCATCTATGCTTTAAGAGTTTCCATTGTTAACGTCACCTATCGACTTGACAAACATCAAATTTAATCCTAAAGAACCTGTTCATTACATAGAGACTGGTGATTCTCCTCCAGTGTTTGTAAGACCTCGCCGTCTTCCCAAAGATAAACTAAAAGCAGAATTCGACGCTCTCTTAAAGAATGGAACCAATAGTCCTTTCAAGTCTTCTTGGGCTTCCCCGCTCCATCTGGTGCCAAAGAAAACCCCGGGACTTGGAGGCCTTGTGATTATTACAGATATTTGAATGCAATAACTAAAAGATATGGGCATCCACTTTTTCTCATTCAAAATCTCTCGCAATGCCTACATGGATCAACAATCTTCAGTAAAATAGACCTTCAGAGGGCATATCACCAAATTAAAATACGACCGGAGGACATTGAAAAGACTGCCATAACAACTCCTTTCGGTCTTTTTGAAAATATTCCTATGTCATTTGGTGTGAATAATGCTGGACCTACTTCAAAGAATAGTGTACTCCATTTTTAGAAACCTTCAGTTTGTTTACGTATATCTAGATGGATGATAATTTTTTCATCAACTCCAGAACAACATGAAGAACATCTTAGGACAGAAGTCAAGTCATCTCTCTACTATTTGGGATAATTGAAATTCCCAAATACCTTCTTCCTCGAGATGCAGCAGCTCTTCGAATTCCTGGGAATGATTGGATACTAACGCCGTTTTAACATTGTTTTGCAAAACCCGTCTTTCCTTTATCAGAAAAAGCAAAACACCATTCAAAAGATAGGTTTCTTACGTGAACCACAGAAGAAGGAAAAGCCTTCATTGAAATCAAGAATCAACTCCTAAACTCCACAGGTCTTCCATTTTTTTTGCCGGATGTAACCCATCTTCAACTTATAATGGATAGTAGCCAGATTTCTATAGGAGTAGCCCTTCATCAGATGGTTTATGGACAGCCAGTACCTATAGATTTTTATAGCAAAAAGCTATCAGAGCAGCAACGCAAATACTCAACTTTCGACCGTGAACTTCTAGCAGCCTACTATTCTGTTCTTCATTTCAAGCATATGTTGGAAGGAAAAATGTCATCTTGTGCACTGAACACAAACCTCTCGTTTTAGCTTTCTACAGTAGGAATCGATCAAAAAATGATCGTAAACAGCGTCATCTTTCTGTCTTAACAGAATGTCTCTTCAGTGAACTACCTGAAGGGAGCAGATAACATTGTGAGAGATACTTTTTCCCGAATATCCTAGGTAACAATAGATGCCTTTGATTCACCTACTGCAGCTCGTCTTCAATCAACAGATGAAGAAACTATCACTTTCAAACTCATCATTACCCTCTACACGAGCCTGCAATATAATCTTCAAATATGGTGTGACCTCTTCACCTCCATTTTTGTCAAAACCTTGTCGTGAACAGATCAACAATTTTCATCAGATGTATCATCCTGGAATTAAGGCTTCTATTCGTCTTATCAAGACTTGGTACTTCTGGCTTAATATGGATCGTAACATCAGAATTTTGGTTCGCTCTTGTCAATAATGCCAATTATCAAAAACCCAACGCCATACTAAACCACCTATTGCTCCCATGGAAATTCCGTTGCAGCATTTTGAAACAGTAAATATCAACATCGTGGGATCATTACCTCCATTCTCCTTTACCGCCACTTCAGCTAAAGTCTTCAGATATCTTCTCACCTGCATCGACAAGAACACTGAGTAAACAGAAGCAATTCCTCTAGTGAATACAACTTCAAAATATGTCGCATTTGCTTTCATGCAATGTATATCAAGATTTGGTATTCCTCTCTATTTGATCTCAGATAGAGAACCACAGTTTGAAGAATTTTTCACAGTGCTGTCAAACTAAATTGGATTTCATGGACTCCGTATAAGCGCTTACCATCATTCAGCAAATGGCCAGATGGAAAGATTTCATTGGTCTCTGAAGAGTGCTATCATGACGCGGAAACAAAACTGATTACTCTCTCTTCCAGTCATCATGCTAAGTCTTCTTTGCATTCCTGATGACTCTGGATTCTCTCCTTTTCAAGAAGCAACCGGAAATACACATCTTTGTCCTTTAGAACTTATTCAAGCACCTAAAAACAGAGATCCTTACAACGCCTTCGTGATAAAATTTATGGCTCACATGAAACAACTGGATTTTCGACATCTACCACCTCTTTATCCCTCCAGTGCATCATCAAACATTCCTGCCGAACTTCACACCAGTTCTCATGTCTTTCTTTCAGTCGATCTCATTCGGAAGAGTCTTGAAGCACCTTATTCTGGCCCTTACAAAGTTCTTCAATGGATGGATCGATATTGCAAGATACAACTTCAGTATGGACGGGCGGATATCTTTTCAATTAGTCGTTCGAAGCCTGCCGTACTTCCTTCAACTTCACAGATGGTTCCTCATAGTTAGTTCCTCAATCAGATGACAATTTGCCTTCAATCAGATGATGATTCGCCTTCACTGACAACCTCTTCACTCTTCACTTGACCTAACCCAGTGTGCACAGTGCGTCTTAAGTAATATATTTAGTGAATTTAGTGTATAAAATTTTATTTAGTGTTTAATCTAGGGTGCGTGGTGTATATAGTGTCGAAAGAATAAAATATTATATATATATATATATATATATATATATAGTTTTAAATGTTAAATATTGAATATATATATATTATATATTCATATGTATAGATGCTATTAATTATATTTGAAGGTTTTATTTAATATCTAATAATATAACTATAATATATATATTATTAAAATATATATTATATATATATATAATTATAATTTATATAATATGATATAATATATATAATATATATATATATATATATATATATATATCAAAATAATTGTTTAAAAATAACTATGTTAAACGCAAAAATAAAAAAGGTTTTCTCTATCTGATAGCAAATAAAAAGAAAACGAGAAATCAAAGAAAGTGATAAATTTTGCAAACCTATTTTATCTAATAATACTTTCCTCGTTCTTAGATTGTAATTTATATCTATAATTTGTATTATATAAAACTAATTTTTTTAAGGTTATTATACAATGTTTGTTTATTGAGATATAATGTTTTGTTCCCCTTTTTTTATATTATATTTAATTTTTTTTTGTCCATTTTTATTATCCGACATAAGTTCGCACGTTTTTATTTTTATTTTCCCGCATTTTCCTTAAATGTCCTACGAAAGGTTGAAATCTACTTTGGTGAATTATTGCACAAATATGGTTTCCAAAGACACTTTAAGTATATAAATTTTTCTTGTAAAAAATTTTATATACTCGTAAGCAATGCAACAAAGATGTTGAATATAATCCGAATTTAAATTCTAATAAATAGCCAAAAACAAATAGCTGTTTTAATTCCTACTATATAGAAATAAGTTAAAAAAAAGGGTTATAACGACTTATGTTGCTGGTTCATTAGCCTCGAGTAGCTAGCGTCATACATAGCTTCTGTAAGTGAAAGAAATTAGCAAGTAGCTGTTCTCTTTAGGTTCCTTAACGTAAAACGAAGTCATTACAAGGAACTTCAAAACAACAATCAACTACTACCTGTGCAGTGGAGGAACAAGAAGAAAAGATAACTACAACTCCTTCACTTCATAATTGGTGACCCCAAAATTGGTGAACTCAGAAGCAGAAAAAACATTCTTTCAAGCAGAAGAATATAATATATATATGATAATATAAGTATATATAATATAAATTTTAATATAACATACATACATACATACTTCTGCCTCTGGCCCACCTCAATTGGAGGGGCCACACTGCTTCCAGGAAGCCGGCCCCCGCTCTTGGGCGGTTCACAGTGTCGAGAAGGGAGATATAGAGAAGTAGGCACGGGGGCGTCGAGAGCAGATAATAATATATATATATATATATATATTATATTATTATATATATATAAAATTAATATATATATAATAGTAATACAAGCCTATTATATATAATATATACGTATATATAAGATAATATTATACCTCTGTTCCAAAAGTAGGTTTACTGAATAATCCATTGAATGACTGAGTAATGTAGCTCCTCCGGGAGGTAACGAGTGGGTGGTTAGTTACCTAGGCTACATGTCCATACAAGTTTTAACCAGATTTACAAAGTCAGTCTTGCACTACATCTGCTTATGTTATGGGCGTGTTTTCTACTCTCGTTACGTTTTTGCACTACATCTTTTTGTTGTATGGGGCGAGTTTTCTATCCTCGTTACGTTTTTGCGATTGCAGGTAAATATTGAACAGCGGTTACGCTATCAAATTCTGTGTGGAACGTAACAAGCTTGCCACTGAGACATTTGCTTTCTTAAAACGAGGCTTATGGGATGCCACTCTACTCGAGCAACTACGGTTTTTAAGTGCACAAAGCTTCCCTTTATGCAGAGAAAATTTTTGAAGACGACCCTCATTGTGGAGAACCAATCTCGTCAACAAACGATGAAAATGTGGAAGCCCGTAGAGCTGTGATGGAAGACGAGACCGTCGGTTTCAGTGTTCAGAGTGGTTGCAAAGAAACTGGTGGAATAAAAATGCAGGTTCATAGAATTTTAACGAACCATTGACACATGCGAAAAATTTGTGCCAAAACTATTGCCGAAAGACTTGTCTGTGGAGCAGAAGGCGACAGGGTCAAAATTTGTCAAGATTTACTTGAAAGACACGAAATGGAGCACAATTTTTTGGATAAGTATATAACAGGCGATGAATCATGGGTTTTTGTGTTACGATTCCGGTGAAATCAAACGCATTAAGTTGCGGAATGGCAACACAAAAATTCTCCGTCGTCCGAAGAAAGCACGTATCAGCAAGATCCAAGATGAAAACGCTTATTATTGTTTTTTTCGACCAGCCGTGGTATTGTGCACAAGGAAATTTGTACCTTCAAGACAAACAATTAATCACGTCTCTTACAAAGATGTCTTGGAACGACTTTCGAAAACGAGTTCAGCGACTCAGAACAACATTGAAGACGATTGGGTGCTGCACCACGATAACGCGCAATCTCTCAATTATAGAATTTCTAGCGAATAAAAACATTCAATATGTTACTTCCACCATCTCCATACACACCCAGATCTAGCTCCGTTCGATTTCTATCTACCCCTTCCTTAAGTTGAAAATGAGTTGAAGGGTCTCATTCCGCGGACGGTATTTAAAACATGAAAATTTACTTTTATTTCCAATTGTATAGACCATCATGGTCGCAGTTGCAAGGAAAAAATCGCTTACGACTATGACTATGAGGAATGGAAGAAACGCTGGAAACCGCTTCGTGTAACACCACTTCCCAACGATCATACCGTGGAAGAGATAATTGTATTTCAGTTAAGTCCAATACATAATTTAAATACGATATCAGTACACTTACCTTTGGGACAAATAAGATATATATATTATATATATATATATATATATATATATTATATAACATATATTATATAATATATATATATAATATAATATTTTATTATATATACTATATTATATTATTATTTATATATATATATATATATGACTTGTTGTTTGGGAAGGTTTGTTTTTTGTTTGTTTTTTACTTTTTTTTACGTTGATAGGAAGTTATATATTTATTAATTTTCAGTGGTTAAATATAGCTTTTAAAGAGGTTTAATATGAAACAGTAGGCTTCCGAATATCATATTTATAAGATTTGTCTATGGTATGGACGTCATTATCAATTCTAGCGGACACCAAAGATTTTTATGGAAAACTTATATCAAATGTTGAAATGATCTTGTAAAGAAAGAAAAACGCATTAAATAGTTTGAAAAATGAGTCTGAAAAAGTAAAGAACTTTCCAAATTTCATATTTAACCCATTTACTGCCAGATGGTTCTTTTTTTAATTTTTATAAGCTTATGATGTTGATGAAATATCTGATTATCTTTTCAGTACTCAGGTCCGGGGGGGATGGGGACGTGTTCCATGCATTCATTTACCCCTTACTCCAACTAATTATTTCATAACGAACTCAACTTCATTTGCGTGAGAGGCGATACTACGCGAGAATCCCTAAATAAAAAAAAAAAAAAGAGAGTCTCATCATAAGTGCTAACACAATATATTCTCTCTCTTTCCCACACTCGCCAGTGTGTCATCCAGACCTTGATAGCCGACATATGGACTATATATATATACTCTGCCATTTTTTTAATCAGATAGTAAGCTCTAGTCTCATTTAAATACTTAGTGAATTGTAAATAATTATAAATAATGAATTTCTAATATTAAATTAATTAATTTAAATTAATATAAAAAAAGGTAAATATCATTTTAAATTAATTCTATATAATATAAATAATATAATATTTTACCTGAATATAGAATAGTTTGTTCGTTAGGATAAAGAAGTTGTTGTCTAGGAGAATAGTTTGTATTAAATGTGTATGCAACCTATAAAACCCAGTATAGCTATTTAATATAATTCTTAGTGCTATTAATAATATAGAGTATTCTATTACATTAGTACATACCTTATATAATTATAAGTATTATTAATAATGTAGTTTAAGTAAATTAGTTATATAAATTTTAAAATCTTTTCGTCACAATAAAATGTCGTAAGAATTTATATATAATAAGTAAAGATATGTACATAATGAAGGAATATATTTTGTAACATGACTTTACTTTCGTGAATATTTTCTATTTATAGCTCTTCTTAGGTGCCTTTCTATTAATGTTCTATCTCTCAACTAGAAGTACCGACCGGGGTCACCCGGATCCCAAGCCACCGGCCAAATCTAAGGAAATAATAACCGGGTTTTATCTACCGGTATAGTAACTTGTATAAATTATATACACTAAAAAAATAGCTAAGGTTAAACTTATAAACCACAATCAAAAAATATAATATAATTTACTAATTTAATTCCTCATTTTCATTTAAGAGTTACTTGATATGCTAATAATATATAAATAACAGACCATATAAATATATAATCAATTTTTTTTTTAGTAAGGTATTTACTATGATTTCAAATATATAAAATTGAGGACCAAATTATATAATTTTTCCGAGTTTTATTTAACATAAATAAATATATTTTTCGATAATTATTTATGAAGTAATATCACACCTAGCTTTAGTCGTTCGGAAGATGAAAGGAAATAAAATTAATATTTGTTAACTTTAGAGAGTGAAATGTCCATTTGATCTTAGTTTATTTATACTTTAGTAATAATTATCTTCTATATAGAAATAATCGCTTTAATAACTTTTTCTCCGTACATCTTCTTTTCATTCCTTATACTCTCATCTCATACTCTCGTCTCTTCAGCTCAATCATATAATATCTGTAATAAAAATTTTAGTTGAATAAACTTTTTTTTAATATTGAAAAGAATTTTTAAATTAATGAAAAATTAAATATTAATGTTTATTCATCCCTCAGACTAAGTGACGATAGGGTAATACTACCTTTTTCAAGGTATATAATAGGAGTATATATATCTAGGTAATATTTCTTTCTTGATCTTATCATCAGTTCAAAGTGTGTTTATCTCTCAGTATATATTATTATAGTGTACTATACTATTATAGTATGAGTTCTTCCGAAATCGCGTCTTGTGTGAGGATACATTATTTTTGGATTTGTTTTTCTGTTTTCGTTTTTTTGCTGCTACTGTCACTTATTCATATAATTAATCTTATCTTTTATTTGACTGGTCTCACCGATATATACATATATAAATAACTTAATAATCAATAAAGTAACGAAATGTGTAACTACTGTTGAGAGAACTAATAAATGGTATGAACAAACAAAAAGCTTCTTTAATAAACCCTTTGGGGCAAAAACAAATATTACCAAACAAACTTGCTTCCGCGCCGACCACTGGGCGAGTAACTTGCGTCGATTCCCACACGTGTTCTCCAAATAGGCTACAAATAACCTGTAAATTTTATTGCGTTTTAACTAACGCAGAAATTTTCTATCTAGCTTATCATGTGACTCGCTCCTCAGTATTGGAGATCACTAGTCTATTTTCGGTTCAGAATAGTGTATGAGATTGAGTCATTTTTGTATAGATCTCCCTTTCCTGTATCGACTCATTCAGATATTCATTTTGTATTAAAATCTATCTTTTACTTCACCGACCCAACCCTCACGTTGGGCGCCAAAATATGTAGTTGTTTTATATACTCATCTATTATCAAATTCGTTCAAGAATAATGCGAAGTGTCTCACGATTGAGTATATGCATGCCGTATGGTCTTAATACAGTGTGTGCACTTCGATTTCATCTGCTGATACAACATCCTCTTAATCACTCCAATAGTTGTGATATTGATAAGAATGATGGGACTGTCTATAATCGCACTTGCACTCAAACTTGTTATAGTCTGACTTATATGCTGTCCTTGTGCTAGTGTCTCATAGAACTAGGTCCAACAATGTGTCTGATCTCATTCTTAACTCTCTTTGCAAACTCTTTGGTTTCACCAATATATCAGCTTTGTATTGACAATTTAGTTACTATTTGCAGGGTGAATCTCTAATCATTCCCCAACACCAAAATTAGCTGTTCTGTCATCTCTATTTCACCGTGCCTTTCGTATATGCTCTTCCCCTCTTCTAGCATCTTCGATGATTCAAGGACTGTTTTGTGGGAGATTTTTCGTTTGAACGAGGCAAAGTTTGAATATTTTTTAAACTTGATGTTATTTGATTGGAATGAGGGAATATTTTTGGTAATATTTGTTTTAACGAAAATAATGGTAAATTGAGGAATAGGTAAAAAGGAGGTGTTGCTATTTTTCGGGGAGAAGGTGATAGTACCTCTTTTTTCTTTGTTAAATGCTTTTTGTTGATGAAAAACTCAGGGGGAAAGGGAAATAAAAGTTATTTGTGGAGTATTTCAAGATCTAGAAATAAAATATGGGAGACATATCGAAAGGCACGGTGAATAGAGATGACAGAACAGCTTATTTTGTGTTGTTTGGGAAATGATTAGATAGCCAATGTAAATAGTTGGTGCGAATGTTGGTTTCTATATATAGTAAATAAATTGCATTGTTATTCCATGTGATGAAGGTATCGAGGAGGAGATAGAGTATGGCAAGCATTTCTATTCGTATTTCTGAACTGAAGGATGAAATAGAGTTAATATAGTTTTAGGACATCATTAGGGTTGGTGTGTGAGGGAGGGAGGACAAAAATGTCATCTACATAATCTAATCCATAAACTATTGTTTAATAAAAGGGTGGGGGTTTAAAAATATGATAAATTCTGTTTAGTTCCATATATATGTTTATGAGGTTATTGGAGACAGTGGGGATCCCAGACTCAGGCCGGAAAGTTTGTTTTGTAATATTTGCCTTTAAAATTAAAGAAGTTATTGTCGAGGGAGAGTAGAATAAGTTCTTTGATAAGAAAACGGGACCCCTACAGCTGGTTAAGATATCTTTTGATACAAAATGAATATCTGAAAACACATCAAAATATTTCAAACACCATGAACACCGTGAAGAAAATAGCAGACCAACTGAAAACAAACTTGAATGATGAAAAAGATCAAGAAAGAAAATCCAGTCCCTTAGCCTGAAGAGGTCTCGCTTGTCGGGACGAAAATTTTAGCTTTTCCTTTGAAAATTTATTCATTAAAAAAAAAGTGTCTTTAACAAGTTTTGTTACACTTTGCGGGTAGCATTTAATACATAAATGTATGACACAGTAGACCTCGTAGCATGAATACCTAGAAGCCATAGCATCCAATACGTAAAGCCCTTCCTCTCTAAAGTAATATTATCACTACCGACACTAAGTAGTTCTTACCGAATCCTACCCGTATAAAATGTTAGTCATGTACGCTTAGTGACTTATATATATATTATCTATATGTATATATATCTATTGATATATATCAATATATATAAATACTAGTTATACTATAATAAGTTATCCCATATGCATATAGTGGATATACTATAGTAAGCGATATAGTTATTACCATTATATTGTAGTTAGTGACGTATATATTAGCGGCGTATGATATAGATAACTCAATATGATAGTATATATAAGCATATGGGTCCACGATCGACTATAATTGCCCTAAATTGAGCAATTTTAGAAGGACCCTTATATAAGTCAATGATCCTATATTGTAGTCCATTCATAATAAGATAATAAGTAAACTATATAATATTTTATAGACTTTTTCTTCTAGAAAATCAATTATTTTATCTAAAAATTTCTTTCGAAAATATTTATTTAATTGAATTAATTAAATTTATCCTTTCTTATAATTTAAATTATTAATTACATTGAAATTCTATTGATTTCATCCTAGTTTTAAGACTTTCAGTGATTGTATGGACTTACATTTCTAAATTTTAGCTGAACCCCGGCCTCAGGCCCTCAGTGACCTCAGGCAAATGATTCTCCAGCCCTCGGATCCCTATAGGTCCTTACTCTCAACTGATATATTCAGTATTTTTACAGTTGGTGTCAGGAGAAGAAAGTACGGTACACTTTTCTCATAACATAAATATATTAATTATGGTTCGATAAACCATAAATGAAGTTATGAAATCAAAATTCAATATATCTTTTATTATCCAGTTTTGTTTCATTAAGTGACAATGTTAACATAACTAATTTCAATATATGTGCATTTCATTTAAGTGATTACTACAAACATTCAGTCATATATCAAATCTGCTAATGTACGCTAAGTCAGGAATTATTCTATACACATTCAATATACATATGCTTGAATAAGCTAAGCAAGAGGTTCTTGTTTTAAGGTTCAGTCAAAGTATCGTCACATACTGTAGGTATGGTACTAACTATTCGTGACGAATCAATCATAAGGACCATAAATAATCATACCATTAATATAGTATTTGTTACTGTCGAGAGACTCTCACAGGCTCCAGGAGTAATTATAGGGAATGGTGCAAATTTTGAATGTTTTTAGATAATACCAAGTTTGCTAAATGACCCATTCAACCCTCCCTAAACAAACAAACAACAAATTTATGTATAAAAATCAATTAATAAATAATGGAAATACTAAAATCTCTTAAGAAAATTTATATTGAACATCAGGGACTACTAGTGATCCATCCTCAGAACTGTATTGTAAGTTTAGCTAGTATCAGTTCTATGAGTAGTGACTCTTTTACTGAGACTGACTCGCTCTAGACTACCAAGTCCTCACATACGGAGGGAAACAATCTTGCCCTTCTCCAATTTCAGTAATAAGTTATAAAAACAGGAACGAATTCTTGGTGAGGAATCACTTGTTCATTCGCTATTTCTGCAAATTTCTGTAGTATCTCCTATATTTAGTATGTACTATCTTCCAATTTTTTTCTCCATCTTTTATAGATAAGACCAGTTAACTCAAATATTGTGACTTTGTAAAAATTAAATAAAATAATCAAAAAAACTAAAAATAATAAATAAATACATAAAAATTGCTCAATCATTTAACCAAGCAAAATCAAATCCTCAACCATATTATTTAAACTTCTATTTTGGTTATTTTGATTATTGTGTCACTTTATTTCTCTCACTAATTCCAGGGGGGCGCAATAACCAATGTCTTATCTTTATTATTGATTAACTTAAATGTGTGAATAGTAAGGTATACTATTTATATATGGCTTTCTCAACCTGATACTTTCTCTCTTTCTCTTCTTCTTACTGTCTATATAAATCCTATTCATTAGAATTTTCTATTCTAATGTTGGGGTTCGGTCTGATTCTTTCCTCCTTGATAGTAGCATTAAAAATTTATTAAAACCAAATTTTGGGGACAAGCGTTGGACTATTGTAGTGTTCATATAGAAGAAGACAAACCAGCTCTTCCTCGGACCCGTCGGTATCTATCGAGCGAGTTGAGGCCACGCACACTGTCTCACTGCTGCGGTCTCCCTGTCCAACCCATTTTCTTTAGATAATATGGCAATTTTCCATACTGAAGCCCGCCAACTCTTTGAATTTTTCAGCCTCCAACCAAATATCAATGTTACTATAGATATTGAATCCAACTATAAACTTCATTTCCTTGACATCTAAATTACTACATAAGACAACTCAAACAACACATCAGTTTACCAAAAAAAGACACTCACGCACACCACTAGGAATCAATTATGACCATTTTAGCTACTTAAAATACAAGATTAACAGCATATAAACTATGATTCAAAGAGCCTAAACACATTGTTCCGCTTTCCTTCCCATTCTAAATTATACAGCTATACTATAAAATTTCCGAGACTATCAAAAAAAAAAAAATACCTCAGATCCTAGCCTACTCTTCCTTATCAGGACCAAATCAGAATAATGTCGTCTGAACTTGTAGGCCTACAATAAATATTCTTACGATACTCTTTCCCCCCCAAAAAAACATACTTTTAATAGCTATACATTGGTCCCTCCAGCTCTCAGTTGGCCAAAGACATTAATTAACCATCTATTTAGACGCCTTATCCTTTTCTTCAATCCCGTCATTCATTTGCCAACTCTCTCACTCTTGGTTCTTTTAAACTAGACTTTCTTCTCATTTTCTTAATGTTTTTAACAAATATAATTATTCTTACGGTTCACAAGACACTTGTGTAGTCTTCACTGTAAGGTAACTCAGGACTCGCTGGTGTGAGAACATGGGTGTCAGCCTAAGAACACTTGTCCCTTTATCACCCGTTCGCACTCCCTGGAATTCCAGTCTTATATTAATGAACAACTTTCGTGTATTCACTAGAACCACCAGGTTGGATATACACATATTATAATCAATGTACATTAAACAATTACAGACATCTCTAAACTCAGACTCCTCTTCACACCTCATGCTGATTGGTCAATTCTTATTTACCTACTTATTAATATAATAAATACAAGTTACAACCAACTAGCCTACATTTGTGATTTACAACCAACCTAACAATAAACCCTAATCTGTTTCTCCTTAGTATACTTCAACATGGTAGTCTAGCAGCATGTAAGTTTTTTATGTAATGTTATTGCTATTTTTCTATAGTTACATGGCGTAGGCAAAAGGGAGCAGGTACTCCGCCCCCCAAAAAAAGAAAATTGAAAATGAGTGTTTGAAAATCAATAAGTAATGTAAATGATTATAGAATGCTTACTGTAAATGTGTATTATTTTCAAAATTTCACGTATCTTGAAACTAAAAAGAAATGTCTACAACTATTTGTTTTCATTAGTTTATTAAATATATTCTTAGAAGAAGAAGAATCTGAAAAAGACAAACTTGGCCATCCAATACAATGTGGTCAGTGTGGTGCCATTCCTCCAAGTGATCCCTACAACCCTTTTAGACTTTCTGACTTTAATCAAATAGAGTCTGCTTGTGTGTTCAAAGGTAATAAAGGTATTGGGTTCTTTTTTCAACCAACTACAGTACAAGGCATTTTGGACTCTTTCGTCATTAGGTCTTTTACCCATTACAAGTACATGCATAAATATTGAGAAAAAAAAGTCTCATGAGTGTTGTGCAAAGCAGCAGTCACAGTAGCTAAATTTTTAATGGTTGATGCGTTTGTAATTTTAATTAGTGATGAAGGTATCTTCCCACAAGAAAATAATATAAGAAAATAGAAAAGTCATTTCGAGTATAATGTTTTATGGCACATAAGATTTACCTTTTGGGGATAAAGATCTATATGAAGGTATTCTCGAAGACTTGATTCACACGAGAACTGAAGCCCACACTCACCCCGTCCAAAACATTTTTCAAACTGTCCCAGAAAATCTCATTATACTCAACATTACCCTCAGATGGAACTTATTCTAAAACCACACATACCTTGCTTGACCTTCTCAAACAAATTTAGCCATTAATATTCACGTACTTCCAAAAATAAAATTTATCATAGAATCGCAATTCCTTCTCTTCCCCCTCTCATTCCTCTCCACTCAACCACACACACATTTCACCCCACACCCATTCGTCTTCCCCACTTCCTTTCATCATTGCTTCAGTCGCAGAAAATATCAAATTTACCATTTCTAAATACATCGATGCATCACCTTACTCTTCTTTATGTATTTCATTAATATATATATATATATATATATATATATATATATATATATATATATATATATATATATATATATATATATATATATATATATATATATTGTGT
This sequence comes from Trachelipus rathkii, assembly GCA_015478945.1. Classification (NCBI taxonomy): domain Eukaryota; kingdom Metazoa; phylum Arthropoda; class Malacostraca; order Isopoda; family Trachelipodidae; genus Trachelipus; species Trachelipus rathkii. Next base: position 11,701 of record JABUQX010057103.1, on the reverse strand, counting down.
GTGTGTGTGTGTGTGTGCGTTTTAAATATTATATTTAATGAAACATTTAATAGAGTCGAATTTTATGAAGCAAATTATAACTCTTTTTGAAGGTAATGATAGAGTGTCTATTTTTCGTTTTATAAATTCAATTAGGCGAAACACGAGTGAGTCGAAATAATTTCGATTAAATGCAAATGAATGACATCAAAAGGCGAAGGTTTTTGATGATTTATCAGCGTGGCGTTAAATGACATTCGGGCGAGACCAAAAACAACGAATGACGATCATAAAATGACGATTCTGGAGGATTTTAATTATTGAAAAGTAATTGGGCAAATGTGAGTGACTTTTTTTTTAATTATTTTAAAATCAAATTTTGTTGCCATGTCAACAAATCTTATTTTTAATTTTAATTTTTTCTCTTTATGCAAAATAAAATCTGATTCTCTAATTGAAAAATTGATTGTGAAATTACCTCATTCATTTCTCATTCTCCTCTTAGAACGTTACGTCTGTGCATTATAATTTTTATTTTAGTTTGAAATGAGGAAAGTTTCACATTCTAGCAATAATTCTTTCAGAGATTAAAAACAAAAGCATAGAATGAGTATTAATGAAAATATGAAAGGATGCTGTCAGAAAATTGAAGCCAAGAAAAACAAACAAAATGCTTAATGGAGTAATCTAAGATTTCATAATAATTTGACAATTAGGGTCAAAGGTGGAAGAATCCTGAAGGATATCTGAAAAAGGAAGAATCTTTTGGTTCTATGTTCAGTGAATAAAAGAATTCTTTTTGGAAAGTTCTCTATGCATACAAAGTTAGAATTCCTTGGCCAACAATGGCAATTTCCTCATTATAAATCAACAATAAAAATATTATCTGTGTTCGTATAACAACTAAACATCGAAACTTTAAAGTTTGAGGCGTATCCTCATAACTGCAAGCAAATACATAGAAAAAAGATTAGAAAATGAGTTGTTACACATGTATTAATACACAGGGCTGGTAACCTGTTTCTATGAATGGGGCTTTCAAATGGTCCTTCTGATATCACCAGCACTTTTCCTCTCAATAACCATAATTAAATAATTCATTCTTTGTTCACTTTTAACTTAAATTTAATTATAATTCCAATACCACCAAACATTAAAATACCACAAAGAGAATAAGGTGATACCCACAAACATTATTTGCTGTTCATAGACCTTAATTTATCAAAATGTTTATAGAAAGGGTATTATTATTATAATTTTTTGAGAGCTTATTTTGACCTGGCAATCCATCATCAACTGTTGAAAGTGACTGGTTGAAAATATTATATATAATATATTATATATACTATATATAAAATATATATGAATTATATTATATATTATATATATATATAATATATATATATATATAGTATATTGATTATTCAGAGGTGGGCACTTCAAGCTCTTAGTCGGCTAGCCGCTCGAGCGGACACCAGAATATGGTGCGGATAGCGGATGGTGCGGAGTCGTGCAGGAATTTGCGGACTTGCACGGCGGATCAAAAAAAGAAACTTTCCGCTCTTTTGTTCCGCACCTTTTAAAAATAGGAATATGAGTTTACTTATTAATAACGCACATATTCATTACTTATATAAAGAATATAATTTTTATTTTAAGTTATAATAATTATAACTTTTAGTCTGACTTATTGTTTTTATAATAATACTTCCAATATATCTTCGGAACCTTCTTAAAGGTACATATTAATATAAATAACATTGTAATATGATTTTAGTAGACGATGAGCTATTACCTCATCTAAATTTAATTATGTATTAATATTACTATAATAACTATGCAATAACTAAATCAATCTGTGTAAACCGCAAATATATATATATACTATAATATATAGTATGTTATATTATATATATAATATATAGTATTTTATATATAATATTATAATTATAGTTATTATCGTATATTATTATAGTATATTAAATTATATTGCTACGAGCTGATACGTAGCATGAGCATCGACTCGCAGGAGTCGAGGCTTTATGGAGTCTACTAAAGTTCTGACGAATAGACCTCTCTTTGGGTGACAGGGTGGTCACACAATTTCATAAGGAGCAGAATGATTTAGGTGAGGACCCGTTAAATTAGCAATGGAACTGCTGAGTATACCTTAACACCAGCACTCCTGCTCACAAGGAATCTTTACCTTTAGCTAGGCAGAATTTGTTGAACTTGTTTCATAAATATAATACACCTCTCCTATTCTGCTCGATTTTCTACGAATATTTATAATTGGTGTGGATATTTTGAGGGCAAAGAGGTCACCCTTAACTTTTTAATTTTGAGCACCTAACTTTTTTGAAGGTAATATGGATCCTTGTCCTTTGAAGCGAATGAGGAGGAAGTGCAATATTGAGAATTGTGAATATTCATTGGTCAATTTTCATATATATAAATAAATTTTTTGTGCAAGGATATATACTATTTAGTATTTAGAATTAGTATCTTTTGGTGAAGTCGCCACATTAATTAGCGGGAGACGTGCGCCTTGCGATGCGAGTTTGATGTTTGAATAAGTCGGAGAGCGCTAGCGGACTACGTTTCTCAAGGTGCGGAGGTGCGCTAGCGGACTACGCTAAATGAGCGGGATTTAAAGATTTATATATAAGTAAATATGATATATATATATATATTATATATATAATAATATATATAAATATATATAATATATAGTATATATTATATATATATTAATATAGTATAATAGTATGTATTATATATATATATATTCATAGTCTCTTCAACTAGAAGACTTTAACTACAAACTTAGTTCTCGAAATCTCATTATTAACTAAAAAAAATTGATAAAAAGAAATAAAAATGAAAAAAAAGGAAACGTTCAACATGGGAGAAGATTTTCTTACAAACTCAATTTCATCACGGAATGTAAAAGTTTTTTTTTATTATTTTATTAATTGAACGTTGCTATTTTATATTTTTATTTTCATTTTTAATAGTTTTCGTTCAATATTTTTTTATATTTTCTGCTTCGAAATGGGGAAAAAGCTATTTTTTTTGCACTCTGAAATAATTAATTAAAAATAACAATAATTAATGAACGAAATAAGCAATTAAATTTGCATGCAAAGAAAAATTAAATTTGAATAAAGATTTGTTATATAGTATATATATTATATAATTAGTATCTTATATAATAATATATAATTATAGTATAATATATATAATATATATATATATATATTAATATATATTTATATAATTATATATAATATTATTATATATATGATATATGCATATATATATATTGAATCTTGATTTTTTGTCATCCCATTGATTTGATATCATGTACTATACTGGTTAATGATCTTAAGCCAAAAAGTTTTCTGTTATAACACATGATTACTTGGTCAAATGGCAAAGATTCTGCATTGAGATTATTTGTTGAGCTCTCGGTTTCTTGTTCCTCGGATGTTTCGTGTCTCTCGCGTCGCTTGAGAAGACAAATGACACCAACTTTGAGAGAAACGCAATGAACCCGACATTTCACGAGACATAACAGACACTTCACAAAACAGAATACAAGCAAATTTGCAAACGAAAAAATGAAGTATAAAAAACATTATAATCGACAATTATTGCACAGACAATTATATATTATTATATAGTAAATTATATAAATAATATATCTATATATTAATATATATATATATATATATATATATAATATAGTATAATATTATATATATATTATATATTATATATGATATAATTATATATATATATATAGTTTAGAAAATTCTTGCACAGAAGAAAGTTTTCTTGCTCTTCTGGAACCCATAATTTTTTTTAACTTTTTTTTATTTTTCTCTTGGTTGTTTGTCTCAGGCAATTCGTTTAATAAGAAGCAATTGGATTAATAAGCAATTGCAGCCTTCTCCAAATAGATTTCATCATATTATTTCTTATTAGAATCACTATATCTATTCTCTGTCCCTCTGAAAACTCTTTCCTCACGAAAAGACCTTGCAATTTCAGTTCTTTCTTCTGTGTTTTTAGCTCGATATATTACTATCTTATCTTGCTTCTTCTATCCTCTAGTTTCTCTTTATTACTTCTTCAGAATCTACAAAAGTAAACTGTCCGCTTATAATCTATTTTTCTTCATATTACTATGATTATTAACAATATTCTTTTTATTTTT